>BLKR01002692.1:157500-182450 GCA_011170035.1 Teleogryllus occipitalis
ACCTGATTTCCGCAATTCATGTCACTGCTTAGAACAATACCCAAGTTATCTCAGCTAATGATAACAGGAATCGAATGAATACTTAATTTTTAAGTTACGTGTACATTTCTCCGAGACTTAAAAAGAATATACTTTTCGACTTCGCTGTGTTTATTTTCGTGTTATTCATCTGTGCCAATTTTTCTAAGCGATTTCAATCCTCTTGCAAGGTTTCGACATCTTCCGCGGCCCTAACATTCCTGTACATTACACAATCGTCCACAAAAAGACGAATAGTAGATTCAATGTCCCCAAGTACGTCATTTACAAAAGCCAGGAACAAGAAAGGCCCTAGCATACTGCCCTACGAGACACCCGATGTTACCTCTGATTTCGATGAGCTTGCCCTTAATTTTCACTCTCTGAGAGCGCCCATTAAGAAACTGCTTTATCCAAGAAAGAATTCTGTGATCCACGCGTGTTGCAGCAAGTTTCCTGAGTAGTCCACCAACTCCTGTGGAACTAAATCGAAGGCTTCGGAGAAATCTACTATCATAGCGCGCATTTGTTCACCAGCAACTAAAATATATGCAATGTCCTGACACAATACGAACTTGACTTTCACAAGAGTAACCCGGAAGAAAACTATGTTATCCTACAAAAACCCAACTCGAATTATTCCAGAGATTTCGTAAGTACTCCGCCAATAAGTGCTCCATTTGTTTGCATACGACGGATGTAAAGCTCACAGGCCTGCATTTTACCACGCTTGCACGGTCTCCTCCCTTGTAAATCGATACTATCACTAACTGTTAGATCTCAGTGTAATGCGTGTCACAGTGTTTAATCCATCTGTAGAAGATTAACTAGCAAAGAAGATTTTAAGTGATACATCTATAGGAACATCTGCACCAGAAGCAGACGTTATATCGTTCATCTATAGGAACATCTGCATGAAAAGCAAATTTCAGTACCTACAACTGTGGGAACACTTGATTGTGAGGCATCGCTAGTTTCTAAAAAGAAGTTAACCGGTCGCATGCCACCGCTGCGATGACCCTCTCTCTCCTTGAAGATTATTTATATAAATATTTATTTATTTTACGTAAAAAAGGTTAACAACTGTGTGTGACGTGCCATGTGGAAAAGTGAATTCAGGGCACGTTTTCATAATTCTGTGATCCCTACCCTAAGCCATTTACTACTTGAATTATGCGTACAGAAAGAAATGGGCGGTTTTTTGCAAGGATTGTTAAAATATTCGCTCCGATCTAATAAAATCCAATTTCAAGGGTAAATCAGCTATAGATTTGGGCTCTAATCGCTCATCATGTCCTTCGTGAAGGAATAATACTTTCTGCCACGACAACATAGAGAACGTTAATTTGAATAATTAAATTTCCCTCTAAATTCTAGAAGACGTGACCAGATAATGAAGTTACATTTATTTCGAGAAGCAAAACCAGGGGCCATGTAAGCATTTTTTTGAAAGGATCAGGGAAACTGGGAAAAAACCCGATCGAGATTGGGGTCGCTGACCCAGAAGCTGCGGTACAATACTTGTTACAGGTTGTTAAGAATTATAGAGTCCAAATGAAAAATAATATATTAAATATCACTGTGAAAATTAATGTTACTTTGCTTTTGATGATCAGTATAGTTTCTAATTGTATAGAAACAGGCAGCAGAAACGATTTTACTGAGGATTTATACTTTTGTATCGAATTTAATTGTTTAATGCCACCTGGCAAAGTGCTGTAATAGTGTATGTGTATTGTAAGTGAAATTTTTGTTGTGAGCTGTTGATACTGTCACCGGATAAATATGACTACTACGTCGAGTTTTATAGTTATTGACATTGGCGTTTTCTGGAAATATATTCCCGCCCTTAAGTAAGTCTATTTTGATTTTGATAAGTCTTAAGACAAAGAAGCTTACAAGAATCTTGTGGGTGGGATTTGCTAATTATTTGCATGAAAATTATTACCTTATTTATGTAATTAACTGCCACCGTGTTACACGCAATTGCAGTTTAAATAAATGTATCTATCTATTTATTATTCTTACAATTCGTTTTTGTAATCTAAAAGTCTGGGAGCTATAAGATGTATTTCCTGATAATATTATGACATATCTCAAGCGGGAATAAATATTCGCAAAATATACACAACGACCAGTATGAAGGCTGACTGAAATTGAAAGAATTCTGAACGCGTAGCATAATTAACTTAATCTATAAGCGTACTGGGTAATTTATAAGCGTACGTATGTTATAAGCGTACTGAAGCACTTGAGGAGCGTGAAGATGCTTGGCGTACTTATAGCGCTCCCAGTGATAACACTAGATGCTGTGTCTACCTGTTACGCAAATGTCCCCATCGGAGGGTTAATACTTCGCAAGTACCTTCACGGCTACATCTGATTTTATTTGCTATATATTTACTCCATTTTTGCCTCGGGTGTGTGGTCGAAGATTGAAACGTGAGGTGACACGTAACGAAATTCTGGTATCAGGTGGAGACGAATTGGTAGTGGAATTAAAAGAAACGGGAGTAGTTTAAGGAGGTTGTCACTTTATGTCAAAAATAAGATTAAACGTTTTAACTGAAATTTATCAAAAGATTATATGCTTTTATTCGCTTTCGTCGAATATGAAGTGATTCTACCGTACGGTCTAAAAGATTATCACACTTCAAAACTTACGTTTTAACACGCAAAGTATAGGAAAAGATCTCATCGGACCATTAATAATTAAATTTAAAACATTTCAGCATAACATTACACGGTGGGGGGAATGTTACAAATATAGATTACACGTTTCTAAAGAGAAAAGAATTGGAATGGAAAGATTTTACCGTGTAGTTTGAACATGTAGAAAATCATGTAGAACAACATGAAAAAACAATTGTCATCAATTTCTTGTAAGAATGTAAAAACGCGGCAACGTTGCATGTCATGCCATTTCGACAGAAATTTTAAAAATTCAGAATATACAGGCTATATTGTGTGCATTGCCTTGTGAACTGGCATTCGTATACGGGGTAAATTACGATGATGATTGATGATAAAATATTTTAATAAAGTATGATTTATTTATTTATTTATTTTACGTAAAAAACGGTTAAAAACTGTGTGTGACGTGCTATGGGGAGAAGCGAATTCTGTGCACGTTTTCAAAATTCTGTGATCCTACCCTAAGCCATATACTAATTGAATTTTGAATACGGAAAGAAAATGAGCGTGTTTGCAAGAATTAATAACAAAATATTCGCTCCAATGTACTTCAAAGTACATACATGATCTTCCATCGCCTTCTGGGTCTTTATCTCTGAAGGAAAACCTCATGCAGGATTTGAACCTGATGTTATGCAAAGTACCATGGAACTCCCACACAGCAATCAGTGAGAGAAATTACAATTAATATGGTGTGGCATTTATGGATTTCATTTAATAATGAAAAAATATAAGTGCAGTCCACAGCACACCAGTCAGATCTCAGACCACAAAATGGCATACATACTACAATTTTTTAAATGTATAAGTTTACATTAAATTTTCTCACTGTGTATTAACTTACTGTGTCACTTATTCATCTGGTTGAATATACAAGCGGATTTGAAAACAGGTAACAAATAGCAGACATCCTTTTCACACATAATTTCTGTTTTGTTGGTTACCGTTGACGCAACGCGACTCTGAACCCTTGTTGGGCGTGAGAGCTTGCCATGGAGTAATCCTCAGTTATTATCTTTATCAAGTGCCGTCACGCCGCACTTAGTGCCTTTTATCCCTTCGGCCAGGGACTCTGCCCCGTTAGATCCCAGAGTTCTTAGCCGGTCACCCAACCAGGAAACTGCTAGTCTTGAATTCGCTCAACCTCCGTGACATCATGGAGAGTAGTAAACGAATTCGGCTAGCGACGCCGGCTGCATTTCTTGATCCCTTGATAATTTCTAGTATGTTGGTCAGGTAAACAATTTTGTTTACCTGACCAACATACCGGGTGATTAGCATAAAACGCAACCCACAGCAGGCAGAGCGAAATGCACTGGCAACCATGTTTGAGCGGGTCGGATAGCGGCTGGTGTTTTCAAGCAGGTAAACTGTCGGGATATTTCCCACTAATAATCATTAATCATCCCACGCTTAATTCCCTCCCACTAACACCACCCTGAGGAGGAGAGCAGGTGACCGCCGAGTTCAGAGAGAAAGGCACGCGCCTTCTTGTTTGGTGTCGAAAGAAAACTGAATTGTCAAGAACGACGATTCCTTCGTATATTGTTTAAAAGTGAAATAATTTTTCCATGTAAAATATATATTGAGGTAAATTTAATAGTAAACTTTGCTTGTTTAAGTTTCATAACAAGATACATACGCTTCAGAAATGTATTTGTTTTATAGTTTTTTTGTTTTAAATAAATATTAATAAATTCGCAGAACAAATGAATTCAGAATTCAGATTCGCAGAACAAATGTTTGTTATTATTATTATTATTATTATTATTATTATTATTATTATTATTATTATTATTATTATTATTATTATTATTATTAATATTATTATTAGTATTAGTATTAGTATTAATATTAGAATTAGAATTATTGAATAAGGTTACTTTAAAAATAATTAATTAATTAAAATACAATAAAAATTAATTTCGCAATTTATTCTGATACGTATCTGCCGTTACTATTTCTTTCAAAAACAGACCAATTATTCTGAGTCAATAAATGACACATCATACTCTAATCTTTTTAATACAATGGTCTCTCCACTGTTTCCTGTGGTCTCTCGGTACCCCCAGAGACTACTGTTTTGCTGGTTAACATATCCATCCAGATGAAGCCAAGCCTCATCACTTAAATACACTTTATCAAGTGCATCAAGACCTTCCCTAACAATTCGCCGTATCCAATTACAGTAAGTCATGCGAGCAGCCCGATCGGGAACCTTAAGCTCTTGAGAAGTCCCCTATTTGAATGCACACATTTTTAATTTTTTGTGGCACAATGTGCACGTCCATACGAGATATTACATTGCTCCTGGAGCTTCCTTAATCATTTTTTCGGGGAAGTTGAAAGAACATCCCGAATTTCCTCGCTGCACGAGAACTGTGTTTTCGTGACAACAAATGTGCTCCAGAAATGTACAGATGTTTTATACTTGCTGTTTTAAATATGCATTAAAAATTATTAATTCCAGATCCGCAGAACAAATTTTTTATTGTTACTATTATTATTAGTATTAGTGTTGTTATTAATAATAATTATTTTTATTGAAATAATGTTACTTTAAAAAAAGTAGTTTTGAAAGAGCGGGCTCAGTAGTCAGTGACTTAATAATCACTGGTAAAATAATCAGTGAAAGATAGTCATTGCTTAATGATACATCACAGCCTTGCCCTTCATCCCCATTATTTAACCTTAACATAAAGGTTTTGGAATTCCCTGCAATCAAAAAATAATAATAATAGGTAGGTAAAGGAGATAATAGGTAATCGGTAAAGGAGAAAAGGAAATTATTTATTATGTATGATGAAAAGGAAATTATGAATTATACATTGATCGGAAACAAACCTCACAAAAATTGTTCAAAATGCCCTCCATTTGCTAACAAACAAGCATTAACTTGCTTGAGAATATTTGCTGCAGACCGATGTAAAGTTTGTTCATCAATCATGCGAATCGCTTCTTGGATGTTTCTTTGGAGTGCTTCGAGATTAGCTCGTTTGTTCGCATAAACTTTACTTTTGAGGCATCCCCAAGGATAAAAATCTGGTGGTGACAAATCAGGCGAACGAGGGAGCCACAAACCTCGAGAAATTATTCTGTTCCCAAAAAACTCTTTCAGAAATTGCATTGTCGGCTTGGCAGTATGTGATGTCGCCCCATCCTGCTGAAACCAATAATTTCCCTCAATCTTTTCTAGAAGGGATACAAAATTTCTCAGTATATTCTGATATGTATCCGCCGTCACCGTTTCTTTGAAAAATAACGGACCAATTATTCTGCGACGAGAAATCGCACACCACACTCCAATTTTTTTTAATGCAGTGGTCCTCTCTACTGTTTCCTGCGGTCTCTCAGTACCCCAGAGTCTACTGTTTTGCTGGTTAACATATCCATCCACATGAAACCAAGCCTCATCACTAAAAAATACGTTATTAAGTGCCTCAAGACCTTCGCTAACGAATCGACGTAGCCATTTACAATAATTCGTGCGAGCAGCCCGATCAGGAATTTTAAGCTTCTGAGATGTCCGCAGTTTGAACGCGCGCATTTTCAAATTTGTGGTGGCACAGTGCGCACTTCCATAACAAAGATTACATTGCTGCTGCAGTTTCCTTAATGATGTTTTCGGAGAAGTTAAAAGAACATCCCGAACTTCCTCTAGTTTTCGCTGCGTGAGCACTGTAATTCGTTGACTGCGTTTCCGATCAAAAAAACCTCCTGTCTCACGATAGCACTTCACTATCCGAAAAATGGTACTCTTGTTCGGAATAGACTCCGATGAAAACGTTTCTCTGAAAGCTGCCCGGCACTCATTGAAAGATTGCGTTCGGAAATACTCCACCACAAAACTGCGTTGCTCTACGCTGAGGCGCATCGTAAGTTAACTGTGAAAGAAGGAAGCTATGAATGAAGACGCGGCCTGTTGTGTTTTGAGCAGGTATGCCCTACACCACAGGAAGAGGGTGAGTGAAACGAAGGGGGTGCAGGTGAATGGAGTGTCGCTGAAATGCAGTGGAAGGAGCTGTCCCAGAAGCAGTGTTGCAAAACTTTCATTTTTCTCTCGGTGCCTTGAACAGCAGGGTTGCGTTTTATACTGATCACCCGGTATTTCAATACTCTTCTGTCAACTTTTCGAAAAAGCAGTTTGAAGTGACCAAGTGTTACTGAACATTTTGTAAATGTGTTAATCATATGCGTGGAAATGGTCTTCATAAAACTCAACCCTTCTGCATTTTCTTTAATTTCATCGCACATTCATTTTTGATCTTACAAAAGATGAAACAAAAATTGAATTATCGATAAAAATTTTTTTTGGTATTTCAATATGTACACGGTTCTGTACATTATCGAAAGCATTATGTGCATTAGTGAAATCAAAGCTGCGTAACAAATTTTTGACTAAAGATTCAAGATTAAATTATAATTTTTGCTTCTTCCTATTTATAGTACAGTGGTTGTAGTGAAATCGTAAATTTCAGTTGTTGGATGATGAACTCTGATTTCTCTATCCTCCCACTTTGCTGCAATCTGACACATTTATGAACATTTTTTAGATAAATATTTTGTTTCTATATCAACAAATATTACAGGTCCTTCTGCAGTGCAAGGCTTAATCGGAAGATCAATTACTTACTGATATTGTTAATTCCTTCCCTTCTTTCTGTTGCTCTGCTAGCTTGTGAACGTTTTTTAAAAATAAACGTCTTCTTTTCAACTCTAGTTTCTTAGAATTCAGAACCCTTTTGTCTCTAAAACTGCAGCCCAGCTGTTGAAAAAATCTGAAAAAATTTACAATTCGTTTTAAGACGAACGTTTGAAATATTTTGTGCCTGTTCCATGGTTCTAAGACAATAAAAAATATTTTTTGTTATTTTTTTCAAAAATATTTTTTTGTGTTTGAATTTTGGTCTGAGAAAATATCTAAAAATGTTTTTCTGTGAGTATAAATTGTTTTCTTATTTATCATATTTTTTCAGTTAGATAAAATAGTGTCTGAAAAAATTAAAATTAAAAAACACTTTTTTGGCTGTAGAGGGTTATGAGTAGTAGGACCGGGGCTACGAAAACTTTCAAAAATATTATTTTTATGTCAGAATTATAATGTAACTACTCATTCATTTGGTTTAGGGGAACTTTTTATCATCTAATCTGGGGGTTGCCATTAGTACCTGTTTTTTAGGCTCGGTAGGAATATCTCTGTAGTCAGGTAGAATAGCATGCGCAACTTAACGTGATTGTGTTTTGACTTCCTTCTCTTTGTTAGTGCGTGAATGGGTACATCAGGGTTGTGGGGATTAGAAAGGCGAGGAAATTCTGTTTCATAATTTAAAGCACTAAATTTGTTTTGAGTTGTAACTAGATGTGGTGTCTCTGTCTTGTGTGTAGTCAGGGGTGTATAGTTGCGAAACTTCTAGTGAATGTTGTTTTAAAAGGTAAGATAAGCGTACGATCTGGCAACGGTGGCTAGTTTCTTCCACCAATATTTTTCGAGAATTGCGGCTGATCTCACGAAGTCTGCTTCCGAAATTTCCTCCTATGAGATATAAAAATATAACTGGTGAGCTACAAAATAAATATGCTTCGGGTTTAAAAAAATTTCGGATTGTTTGTTGAAGATTTCTGGGGCTGCCATTATACACCCGTTAACTCACATATATAATGAATACTTATGCACCGGAACATTTCCAGATATTACAAAACAGCTCAGATTAATCCGCTCTTAAAAAAAGCAACAAAAATGAAATTTAAAATTATCAGCCAATTTCTCATTAATTTTTTTTTAATATTAGGGATTTTTCTACGTCCGGATGAAAAACTTTCTCGGTAAATACGAAATGTTTTCAAACTGCCTGATCTAGAAAATCAAAATCTACAAAAACTTCGTACTTTCTTTTCTTAAATACATGTATGCTACACCATCTATGAATCAAAATGATGCTCCTAATGGAATATTTTTACATCGGTCAAGAGCATTTGACTTAATTGATCTTTTTTTTTCTTTCAAAATTACCTTCGTAAGGAATTTGTCGCATTTCACGACATTGGTTTAGATAGATAGATAGATATTTATTATTCTGCAGGTAGGTATATACAACCTGGTGGCAGAACTCTACAATTTACATATTACTAATATTAACTTTAAATTATTTTAAGACATAATAATAATAATAATAATAATAATAATAATAATAATAATAATAATAATAATAATAATAATAATAATAATAATAATAATATGCTAACAATAATAGCCTTAACTACATTTTATGGTTGACCTGCACAGTTATTTGAAACTATTAAATACAATATTACACGACCTTTTAATTACACTTCACTTCACTTTCACTTCACTTTCACTTTCACTTCACTTCACATTTGAAATTCACTTCTCTTTCTACTTCTATACTGCACTACACTGCACAACACTTCACCACACTTCAGTACAATACTACTTTGAATATAATTATATATTTAGAACAGGAACGCATTTAATAGTAATTAACACAATAATAATAGCAATAAAAATCAAATAATAACTGATATAATAATCCAACTTACTAAATTAATAAAGTTTACAAATACCATTAGTTAATTTATTTTTAAATCTTTGAACACCTAGAGGAAAGGGTTCCAAGGCTGTCGCAGGTAACTTATTCCAGTCCGTTATTGTTCTATTTATAAATGAAAATTTTCCAACATCTGTTCTCTGTGGCCTAAACTTAATTTTGTATTTGTGATCCCCCCTACTAAAGTACGAAGGTCTACCCAATCGAATGTAGATATCTTTCCAAGCTGGATAACCGGCATACGCTTTGTACAGGGCACAGAGTCTTGCCTTAACTCTCCTAATTTCTAGAGACTCCCATTCAACATTCTTCCTATTTCCTCGGAAAGTAAGTGTATACGCTCTTCTCTGTACTCTATTCAAATATTCCTTTTGGGAATTTCTATAAGGGTCCCAACAAACAACCCCGTATTCCATTAATGGACGAACTAGAGATAAATAAGATAATTCTCTCGCTTTCGCAGTACTCTTTTTTAGTATTCGCATAGTAAAATGCAAGGACCTCCAGGCCTTCCCTACGACACAGTTTAACTGATTTTCCCAAATCAATTTGCTATCAAAAATTATCCCCAGGTGTTTACAAGACACGACTCTTGGAATGTTTTCGTTGCCTAAACGGCATTGAGTTTCATTGTATTTGCAGCCCCTACCAAACGTGATGGTTCTGTCCATACCTTCAAAAACGATCTCAGAAAGTAGAAATACCGTACTGGAATGACGTTACATTATTTACTAACCTTTCCGATTCATTGCGAATTGTAAATGGGGTCCCGCAGGGTTCGATTTCAGGCCCTGTTCTTTTTCTACTACACGTACACGATATGCTCTCGTCGATTCGAAACGGAAGAACAATTCTCTTCGCGGATGATACGTCTATTTAAATGATTTGAACATAAAATTAAGTACATTATGCTACGCGTTTAGAATTCTTCCAAATTGAGTCAGTTTTCATACTGCTCATGTATATTTCGCAAATGGTCATTCCCACTTGACATGTGGCATATTATTCTGAAAAAACCTATAGCTTCCGTACTTTTAGATTACAGAAAATAATTGTACAAACTATAATCAAATTCCATACAGATGGTTTTTCAAAGTTTCTCTTTCTTAAGCTAAGAATTATAGCATTATTGTCTCTTCATTTACAAATCAGTGTTTTTGTCTCAAATGTCTTGGTCAAGGGCGGAAAAATATTTTCAGCGAATACTATGTCTGTGGCTATAACACTCGATGCAGAATTTTTTTAATCAAATGGAAGCTCACTCCAAAAAATTCACGTACAATACATGCACATTATTTTAGAATACATTGCCAGACGATATTAACCGATTAAAATCGATACACAATTTTAAGTGCAAAGTAAAATGTTACTGTTACATAACAGTTTCTATACAATGAGAGATTACTGAGCGTCAAAAAGGAAAGTGATATTGATTTAACAACCAGTTTTAAAGTATTAGTTACCATTTGGCTTGGATAATACTAAAAATCGAAATATGCTTGTATAAGATATCCTACCTTCGCTGCTAGGTCAGTGACCCCCCCCATTTCGATAAGGTTTTTCGCCCGGTTTCCTCGATCCTTCGAACAAATACTGAGACGGCTATGGTTCCTTGTTTTGCTTCTGGACATAAATGTAACTTCACTATCTGTGTATGTTTTCTAGAGTTCAATGGAGAATATATTTATTCACAATATCGTTCTCCATGCTCTCCGAGCAGTGGGTCGATTCCGTCACGAAAGGTAAATGAGGGAAAATATCCTAAATGTGTATCTGATTTTCCTTTGCAAGTAGTTTTAATTACAAGGGAGGGAACAGTTTCATAAGAATTCTTTCCAAAAAACATTCGATTCAACCTGTATTCACAAATCAACTTGTATGTGGACTAGGGTAGGTATCCCAGTATTTAAGTAAACCTGGATAAATTCACGTCTTTCCATAGTACGTCACACAGTTTTTAACTGTTTCGACGTTAAATAAATAACACGAAGCAACGTCCATGACCTCTTAATAATAGGAAAGAAGTCAACGATGCAACATGTTCTCAAAGGAGGCGTAATCCAAATACATTAGATTGATTATTTTGTGTTCCGGTTGTGTCATTTGCTACGGAAATTAGTAAAAACGACATATGGCGAACACGACGTATTCCCTCACCGCAACTAGCAAACTCCGCCTGCCTGAGCTTTTCTTCGTCCCACAGGTATAAAAACTGAGACGATTTCAAAGGAAAGCTACGACTCTATTTTTGCCTTGACAGGAAATTGGACCTAGGAATCTTGTACGCTTCCCATGAGCCATCCTAGAGAAATAAATAAAAATAAATTAACCATTTTTGTTGTTATTTCCTTTTTTAATACCACTAGATAAACTAAAACAGATTTTATGATACATCACGTCATTTGGAACGTTACTAAATTGTGACACAAGAAATCACTTACACTAGGGCTATCATACGTGTAAATGCTGATGACAAAAGTTAAAATATGGTCGGGTATAGGCAAATACCGAATCAGATAGTTAATTGCACATCTCTAAGATTTCATCAACTTATTTCAGTCATGAAGAGTCCGACAGACAGCGCACAAGCCTGAGCCGTCCGTGATGAATTGAGGAGAAAGGAAGGGAGACAAGAGAGAACAACTGTATCCTGTCGATGAATTAACTAACATTACCATGTGAAGATACACTTATAGATTTCAGCTTAACTGGATTTATATATATATATATATATATATATATATATATATATATATGTCCATGCCAAGTTTCACAAAACAACAAAGTCAGAATGCATGAAGAAGTTTCTACTATTCATTGTTGCTGGGATACCACTGTTAGCGTCAACAGGTGGCTCTCAAATGTCAAGAACGAATAACGTCGGTATAGAAAAGTAATAAAGGGCCAAAAGGCAGCCGCTGCCGGCTGAAAAGATAAATAAATTTATGTTCTTGCGCTCGTCGGCGAAGTCAATTGCCCCCCCCCGTCTTTAATTCGGTACTATACAGTCGTCCACTTGTTCACTTAGACACTCCTTCATGCGATCCCAACGTCCAGTGAAAATATGGTGCTTCACGAGAAATAATTGAAATTAGGAGCTGTGCTGTTTGTGGTACCTGAAAAATCCCCGTTTCTACCAAAATTATATTACATATTATTTGTGTACTTTCTCTATTTGTATTGTCTGTACGTACATCACGTGTATGTATTGAGTATATTTTAAACGTGTTTCTTGCACGTGAGGTGTGTTCGTTCACCACGTGATTCATGACTACCAATAACGTCATTACGAGAGTCATCAACGAGCATAAACGTTTTACGAAGAGAAGTGTTTCAACAGCTGTCGTGTCGAAGGGATATAATTATGAAGTAAAAAATGTTCACTTTTTACCGAACTGTCATTTTGGTCATATCTAGGTCAATATCGACTGTTCTGGGGTATATTATTGTTATTGTTAATAATAATAATAACAACTTCGACTGGTGTTTATTACCGGGAAACCGGAGAAGATTGTTATGAGTAGGTTATTAAGGAATAGAGTCGCTAGCGATCGATCGTCGCAAGATCGCGCAGTAGGTTCTGGCACCGGGCCAACTGTGTCAAATGAGCTACCTGTGCCAGTGGATAATGGTGAACCTAGTGCAGATCAACAGTCTAGGCGCGGCGCCATACCACTCACGGCTACCGCAGAGACAGCAGCTTCATCTGCTGAAGGCCGGAGTGACTTGAGGTCCCCACCTGTAGGGTCCTCCGCCAAATCAAGACAAACTAGCCAACGCATGAGATGGACAAAAGAGATGAATATCTCCATAATGCATGCGTACTATATTAGCACGAAAGTGGAAACGGAGTATGAAGGGTTTAGAGTAAGGATGCACGCGGAATGGAAAAGAATGTATCCAGATACTGCTATCGCATACAGTATGCATACAGTATCGCATACAGTATCGCATCCAGTATGCTATCGCATACTGAATGAGCAACGAGTTTGCAGTCAAATTCTATTCAAAGGCGACGTGTATTTTCAGATGCCGAATTGAATAGACTTAAACAACAAATAACTATGCAACTGAAAAGTATCACACCATCAGAGACTCCAGCCCATGGCGAGGAACATGAAGAAGGAAGACTTCTTGAAAGATATCATGTAGCTGAAAATCAAGCTTGACCAATTAGTAATGTACCTCTTATCAATGAATTAAAGGAAAGTTACCTGAAATACCGTATTATGTATTAGGTGTCCCATTGCAGAAACGACCGCGTATACCTAAGATCATTGGGAGTGCGAAGCTTTACGCTGCTTGTAAAGAAATGAATTATATAGTTGAAAATACATTATCTCATATGATTTCGTTGGAAGAGCTGTCTGACGCAGTTCACTGTGCCGCTTTGGCAGTTTGCTCTGTTTTGGGCAGAAAAATTAGACAGGAAAATGGCAGAACATCCAAAAACTCCAGCTCTAAAAATGAATTCGTACCAACATGGAAGAAAATAATCATTTCCAAATTTAATAAATCCAGGAAGGAAATCAGTTATCTATCAGCGTACTTCGTAGGGAAAGGAAAAGTACCTAAGAAAGTGAGAAATGGGATACGATCAATTGCTAAAAGATTGAAGTTGCGAATGAACCTTAAGGACCTGGATAAGAGATTGAAAGATGAAGAGGAACGTCTGAAACAGAGAATAGCTGCACTCGGTGCGAGAATTAGGCGTTATGATGAATCAGCAAAGAGACGCCATCATCAGTCAGCCTTTGCTTTCGACCAGAAGAAACTTTATAGACTGCTGCAGAATAGCAATGAAGACTATCAAGGGCAATTTCCGAGTAGCAAATCTCTGATTCAGTATTGGACTGATATCTGGGCTAAACCAAAGCAACACGATGAAGGAGCCTACTGGCTGCAGAAGGAAATAGAAGTTTGTCATAACATCGACGAGATGCCTCCCTTTGAAATTTCCCTTGCTGATATCAAAACAGCAGTACAGAGAACACAGAATTGGAAGTCGCCAGGTCCAGATGGTATCCAAAATGTATGGTGGAAGTATTTCACTGCCACGCACCCATGTCTGACTTGGCTGTTCAATGAAATTTTGCTAGATCAAACTATATTCCCAAAGTATCTGTTGACAGGTAGAACGTATATGGTGCCCAAAGCTGGTGATAGATCCCAGCCAAAAAATTATCGACCGATCACTTGCCTGCCAACACTATATAAAATTATGACTTCCATAATCTCTTCAAGAATGTACAGTCATTTAGTCGACCAGCACATTTTGGCTCCTGAACAGAATGGGTGTCGCAAGGGAAGTATGGGATGCAAGGAATTATTATTGATAGTGTAATTACGCAGCAAGTACGGAAGAATCAGCGCAATCTTTTTGTAGGCTGGATAGATTACAAACAAGCCTTTGATTCGGTACCTCACTCATGGCTTTTAAGAGTACTTGAATTGTATAAAATCGATTGAAGACTGGTCGTTTTCTTAAAGAACTGCATGTCAGAATGGAAAACTCATTTGCAGATTAAGAAGGGAACCTGCTGTTACGTGACGGAAGATATTGCAATTCGTCGTGGAATGTTTCAAGGGGACAGCCTAAGCCAGCTATGGTTTTTCATAGCACTCACCCCTTTGAGCAGAATTCTCAGACAATCAGGATACGGGTACTTATTGAAGAAAAACCCTGATGTTCGTATCTCGCACCAGCTCTACATGGATGATCTCAAACTATATGCTTCTAATAGAGATCACTTACAAAACGAGCTCGAACTTGTCAAAAGTTTCAGCGATGCAGTTTGTTTAGAGTTTGGGATTGAAAAATGTGCAACCCTTCATGTTGTCCGCGGGCAAGTCCAAAATGAAGTACAAAATATGCAAATATCTGGTGACACAATTATTAAAAATATCGGCACTGAAGACTCCTACAAATATCTGGGAATGCTGCAATTGCTGGGAATTTTTGATTCAGACATTAGGAACAAAATTGTACATAACATGCTATCAAGAGTAAATAAAATCTGCAAAACGTGGATCAATTCAAGAAGCAAAATATCTGCTATTAATACCTGGGCTATTCCCATAGCAACTTACACATTTGGTGTAATAAAATGGACAGAAACATCCTTGCAGACTTTCGACAGGAAAATAAGAACTACACTCACAAGGCATCGACTGCACCATCATCAGAGTTCAGTGCACAGGCTGTACTTACCTCGTGCTAGTGCAGGAAGAGGACTCCTTAACTTGGAGGCACTGTGCCGACAGCAAGAAGAAAAGCTGCGTCGGTACTTTCTCTCTATCAACTCGTCTGTTCACAAAGCTATCTGTGATCAAGATAGAAAGATGACCCCATTATGTCTGGCGCAACCAAGTAAAGAGTTTGATTACCTGAAGCATCAAGACCGCGTGAATATCTAGTAAAGAAAGGAACTTCATGGTAGATTTTTTGCATCTTTAACTTCGGAGAACATCGATAAGAAAAACTCTGTGCAGTGGCTTCGAACCGGGGGCCTCTTCGGTGAGACGGAAGAATTTCGTTTCTCCATTCAAGACCAAGTAGTCAAAACCAGAGCTTATAAAAATTCATCATGGGTCAGCAAATTGATAGCCGATGTCGCCTATGTAAATCCACTAACAAATCAATCCAGCATGTTTGCTGTGGATGCCCCGCATTAGCACAAACAGAATACCTTAAGAGACAACTGCGTCGCCAAAGTAATCCACCTTGCCAAAAGATACGACCTCGTAGAGAGTGAACAACCATATTATAAGTGCAAACCTGAGCAAGTAATCAGCAATGATCGAGCTCGGATTCTGTGGGATAGTGTAATCTTCACTGACCGAACAGTGGAAGCAAATAGACCAGATATTGTTCTGTTTGATAAAATATCTAAAACATCATGCATCATTGATGTTGCGGATCCTACAGATGACCGTTGCTGAGAAACTGTTGCTGAGAAAAAGAAGAAATACCAACCCCTGGCTGTTGAATTGAAGGACATGTATGGATTGCGCGCAGTGGAAGTGCTTCCAGTAGTGGTCTCAGCGAATGGATGGGTCACCAAGGAATGGCAAGAGATCGCGAAGAAGTTAGAATTAACCGAAAAGCATACACGGACAATTCAAAAAGCCGCATTGTTGGGAACAGCAAATATAGTCCGTAAATTCTTAAGTCTGACTAGACCGATATAAAAAACAAAATATATTCTCGTTCCATTTTACGTGCAAACCATTGTTGCCTTGGGTGATTTTGAGAACCCCTGCATCAGTGTATATCTACAGAAAATAGGAAATAATAATAATAAATTCTGATCAAGCGACACGTTCTCTTCCGAAGCCCTGTCATATTCTACCCTGAAGAAAGACGTGTGTAATTATGGAGATCAGCTTTCCGGCTATATCCCTTCGTAAGACAAGGTTGTTAAGCCTTGAATTATAAATTATGAGGTGACAGGATGACGATGAGGGGTAAAGGGAAAATCACAACTACAACCATGACGAAGCAGGACCCGAACCTGCACCCTCCTCGACATAGACGAAGGCTGCCGCAACTGCCTGCGCCACGGGGCCGGTTTATTATTATTATTATTATTATTATTATTATTATTATTATTATTATTATTATTATTATTATTATTATTATTATTATTACAATTGTTATTTTATTTTATTTTTATTATTATTATTATTATTATTATTATTATTATTATTATTATTATTATTATTATTATTATTATTATTATTATTACAATTGTTATTTTATTTTATTTTTATTTTCTGCGAGGAGACAATGCCTTGTGCACTCTCAGGACTAAAGATGGGCTATCCCTGGTGTGCGGGGCCGTCCCCCACTCAAAACCCTCTCTTCTTGTGTCCATGCCTCTCTCCCCGGAAACCGTCGCGAGACATTACTTCACGGAGAGAGAGGCGGGTAGCGAGGGTGTAACCGAAAGTTAATTACGTAGCCTTTTTTCTTTTCTTTTCATGACGATAGTAACGAACTCTTGTATTATGCTCCGCCCTTTATTTTATTTGAGCATAAGTTTCACCATGTTTGATGGAGAGATATCCAGGTGTACGGCTTCGTTAAGTTTTCTTCTCTGACCATCCCACGCTACGCATATAAATATTGTATGCATGGAATCATCTTCGTATCCACAAAATTCACATTTGGGGTCGGCTGTTCTTTTAAATCTAAATAGATAAGATTTAAAGAAGTCGTGTTCTGAGAGCACTTGGTTAAGGTAGTAATTTACCTCTCTATGGCTTCTGCTGAACCATGATTCGATAGTGGTATCATCACGTAGGTCCACCTTTCGTTGGTCTGCCCCCCTCACTTGCCATTCTGCAAGGAGGGACGTCCGTTTCCTCTTTTTGATGTCCTCTTTTGCCGCTTAAAAATCTAATCGTCTCGCCCATTATTTCCAACACACGATTTTCGATAATTCAGAGAGTTCAACGAAAATTAGACCTGTCCCTTCTTTTATCCGTGAAAAAATTTGAAGCTGTGTTTGAGAAAGTGCATTTTACTGCATTAGTTTGAAGTAGAAATTACGCGAAAAAACGCCACGAAATTACGCCAAGAACTACTCTTTTTCAATAAATTGACCTTTTCAAATAACTTGTTTTTAGAACATAATGTATGTAAAGTAAATATCTCTATTGTCAATTTTGTAGATTTGAATTATTAACTTTTTATCATTTTGAATAAATCGAGAGCCCGCCGGAAATACGACTAGCACTAATTGTTTAACTATCCTTTGATACATTCGAGAAGAAAATTTAAAGAACAAATCTGGAGTCGTTTTTGTTGAAAAGGATTGTTCAAAAATTGCCTATGTTTCACACAAATGGCAGGCCACCGAAATCTTGACCCTAATAATTTCCGAGACAACAGACCGCGGGCGTGACGGCGTAGTCGGGATGGCAGGGGCTGCGGCAGTTTGAGAAGGATGGCGTGAGTGCGGTAGCGAGGGACGCAAACGTGACTTTGCGGATGTGGCGGCGTGGTAGTCATAGCGTAGGTGCTATGGCATCGTGATGACAGCCAGACTCTGACGGCATGACCGAGACTGCGAGGGCGTGACTGCGTGTGATAGCCTGAGCATCATGAACATGAGCATAGGTGCAGGGGCACAGTGGTGACACCGTGAGTGCCCCTGCATGGGCGTGACTGTGCACGGGCGTGGCAGCTAGAGTGTTCCGCCGTGGGCGTGACTGTGCGAGAGTAATTGTGTGAATGTGACAGCGGGAGCGTGAGAGCGTGAGCGTGAGAGCGTGAGCGTGAGAGCGTGAGCGTGAGAGCGTGAGCGTGAGAGCGGGAGCGTGAGAGCGTGAGCGTGAGAGCGGGAGCGTGAGAGAGGGAGCGTGAGAGCGGGAGCGTGAGAGCGGGAGCGTGAGAGCGGGAGCGGGAGAGCGGGAGCGTGAGAGCGGGAGCGTGACTGCGGGAGCGAGAATGCGGGAGCGTGACTGCGGGAGCGTGACTGCGGGAGCGTGAATGCGGGAGCGTGAATGCGGGAGCGTGACTGCGGGAGCGTGACTGCGGGAGCGTGACAGCGGGAGCGTGACAGCGCGAGCGTGATAGCGGGAGCGTTCCGCCGTGGGTGTGACTGTATGAGAGTAATTATGTGAATGGGACAGCGGGAGCGTGACAGTGTGGGCGTTTGAGCAAGGGCGTGGCAGCGAGACTATTCCACCGTGAGCGTGTCTTAGTGGGCGCAATAGCATGAGTGTGTCGGCGTGAGTGTGACAGCGTAACGCCGTGGGTGCGTGTGCGAGGGCGTCATGGCGGGGGGCGCGGGTTCGCAGGAATGGACGCCGTGCCCGGCGTGGAGCCCTCGGATCTGGTGGACCTCACGAAGCACCGCGGCTGGAAGTTGCTGGAGCACGAGCGCTGTGGCCTGAGCCAGAGCGACCGCATCATCGGAGGCAGCGATGCCGCGCTCGGCGCCTACCCGTGGATCGTGCGCATCGGCTACCTGGGTGAGTGAAGTCGTTGGCTTCTCCGGGCACGTCTACTGCTGTGACCATTAGTTTAATGAATCACATATCCAAGAGGTGGCGATGTTCTTCCCACGCTGGATGGCGAGATCCGGCGCTGTTATCTCTTGCGGGCGATTTCCCCTTCAGATATTTCCAGGGGACATTGCCCCAGCCCGGGCAAGCTCTATCAATAAGTTCCCGACTGGTCTCCTGACGTGTGTGGTAGTGAACTGCCTGTGTGTGTGTATACGGGGAAAGCATTAGACAAGGAAGACGAAGGAAATATGGAGCGCGGCACGTGGCCCGTTTGTTAGAGTAATGCTGAAGCTTTCCCCTTGTAATGATCGGAAAACTACCAAGCACTTGAAACGGTCGCTAGAATACTCCTCCAGACAACGGTTGAATTCGACCTAGTTATCCAGCTAGTGTCAATAATCCTTCTCCGTCGAGAATCGAACGCTAGATTTTCCCAGTCAGAGCCACTGCAGAGACAATGGCAATGATTGCTCTGAGATAATTCAGATGGTCGGTTGTCACGGATATCCCAAGTCGGAGACTGGTTTACCAACTTTGCAGCTGCTACCGAAACATCTCACCGCAAACATCGGAAAACATTTAAAAACTTGCACTTTCCCTCTGAAAAGGCATCGAGGGGATAGAAGGCCACGATAAGAGACGAGAACTATGTCAACCTAGCCTGCGACGCGGTGAATCCCCGACAGCCAGCAGCAAGTACTTGAGTGAGTCACAGTCACTGACGCGAATTCATAGAGAAAATGCAGAGGCGTCGAAATTCTAAATTTTTTCACATCACTCGTATCTCATTAACCCCTCAAACCATTTCTCAAAAATTTGTAAGGAAAAGGAAGATTCAAAACTGACATATTTCGAATTTCATTGAAATTCATTTTTTTGAATTCATTTCTTGTTTTTCATTGCTTTTGTTAATACTCAAGACAGTATGGAGTATCATTCCAAAAAAACACATTAAAAACACATAATACTAGTTCATTGCCGTACAAGTAATCATTGTAACATTCTGCCCTCTTTACCCTATAGGGTCACATAGCAATCCTGTTACAAGCTAAATCTACATGCCATGAAATCACATCATACAAATTACAATCAGAAGAAATTCATGGATAAACATTCTGCTCCAACTTTATTGCAGTAGAAATAGCTGTGTCCTTTTGTCCTAGCTGTCCTCCTTCCACCCAGCTATTTATTTCACAATCTGTGGTATTGAACAATCTCCAATAAAATATTGCACTAATACAGAGAAACTGCAGGATCTCATCCCCAACCCAACAGAAATTAACAACTCTTGACACATTGCTTATAGTAATAAAATTGCAATATAAGTTACAAATAGAAAGCACATAATTGTCAACAGTACCAGTTAAAGAAAGTGAATGTTAACCTTTCTTCAAGCTCTTTCCCCATTAATAACTAATTGGTTCACAATCCATAAATGCATATTGGTGATTGATAATTGATACATTATGATGCACAAATTCATTTATCAGTCTCTTTAAGTCTTCAACTTAGAATAATGCAACAGAATATCTTGTATTTAAAAGAATATTACACATCTGCCAAAAGTGCAGTCAGAAAAAGTCGCTTGCCACTTCAATGTCAGGACTTACACCTGCAATACTTTCACAATTCCAAATTGGAGTACCGCATATCCGCTTAAGGAGATATTTAAACTCTAACCTCACACCTATATAATTCAACTATACAACCATGAATTAAATGCTTTGTTTGTACTCACATTAATCAGTTAAGACTCCAGTTCTCGTATATATTCCCACTCTTCCATCCAATTACATCTGCACATATCCATCCCTTTATCCTCCGACGCATCTCGAAAACTTCACCACCTTTCCTCACGAATTAAATGTTCCACAACAAACTCAAGTACATAGCTTTCCATTTATCTCCTCACATATTCGTAGTGGAGAGCTACATCCCACCAAAAACTGCACCGCAGCTCTGCACCACACTCCCGTCTCGCCACTCCACCATCATCTTCTTTCACTTGCCTCCACCATAAAGAAGAGATTTTCTGGTGCGCATGTAATTCCCGACACTGCACTCTGCACCAGCAAACCCTGAAACTCTCGTCACTTCCGCTGCCGGCACGCACTTCAAAAACCACGTTGCCACTCGTTGCCATATATATATATATATATATATATATATATATATATATATATATATATATATACATATATACATATATAGACTGCCTGTGTGTATGTCTCTGTGTGTCTGTCTGTGTGTCTGTGTATGTCTGTATGAGTTTTTTACTCACTAAAACCGAACCTCCCTTCTCCTCGATCCTCTCCGCGGTACCGACTCTACGC
Source organism: Teleogryllus occipitalis (assembly GCA_011170035.1). Lineage (NCBI taxonomy): Eukaryota > Metazoa > Arthropoda > Insecta > Orthoptera > Gryllidae > Teleogryllus > Teleogryllus occipitalis. The sequence goes on from BLKR01002692.1 coordinate 179,129, forward strand.
ATTACTTCAGTCATAACACCTCTGCCGTTCACGGGCCATTATATCTTTCGGAATCATAGCGGCAAAAACGGTAACTCGTTCACTGGAGACAGTGTGGAACGCACATGCCATCTTCAGTGCAGATAACCGATATATTGAAGCCACCACTCTTACATAGCTCTTCGTCACACTCTCCTCCGTCACATCACCTTCGTCGTGATATATTGAATCCATTTCACTTAGGTAGCTCTTCGTATCTACAGAGTTGGCCCAAACTGGTGAATCGTAGAGCAGAACCGAAGTGACGACCGAGGCAAGCAGCTTTCTCTATTCATGATTAGGCCCTCCAGTGCTCGGTATTAACCTAGTCAACGCAGCATTCACCGCCGCCGCTTTTTTGCTGGCGTAGTCCAAATGGTCTTTAAAGGACAAGCGCGTGTCGATCAAGATGCGGAGGTATTTTTTCGCGGGTCGTGATAAAATGTTGTGGTTACCGACTTTGAGAGTGATACATTCTCTCTTCTTTCTGCTAGTTACAAGCAGCACTTCTGTTTTATGTTCGGCAAGCTGCAATCCCGCGGAATCTAGCCAACGACTAACAATGGCAATGGCTTCATTGCAAAAACACACTATCTCTTCTACAAATTTTGCGATGACGATGGCAATGTCGTCTGCGATGCCAGTGAACTTGGTTCCTTCTGGAAGGGGTAGCCTAAAAACCTCATCACACATGATATTCCACAGAAGTGGACCCAACACCGAACCTTGTGGGACGCCAGCGGTGATGTTGTGTACCTTCTGTCCATCATCCGTATTGTACTCTCTAATTCGTCTATTAGGATATTTAGCCAATATCTTTCTCAGGTACATTGATTTGATGGAATGCCTTATGAATGACACTCCATCTTGCCGAGTTAAAGACATTCTGAATGTCTAATGTTACGACTGCACAGTACTTTGTTGGATCTCTTTTCCACCTGCTCCTTTAACGGTCTGTCGGACAGTGTCGACAAGCGGAACAGCATAGATTGTTGAACGAGCTTTGCGAAAGCTATACTGCTTCTCTGAGAGTTCCCCTCCTATATCTATTGCATCTTCCAATCTTGCGCTAATAATATGTTCGAAAACCTTACCCGCGATATCCAGCATGCACAGCGGCCGGTAAGCCACCGGATCTTCAGGAGTTTTTTCTCCTTTGGAAGAAGTACTAATGTTTGTTTCTTCCATCTCTCAGGAAATATACCTTTTCTCAGACATGTGTCGTAGAGGTCAACGAACATTTCACTACGAACGCATATCGCAGTCTTACGGGAGATGTTGGGTACACTATCCGGTCCTGGTGACTTGGAATTACCAATTATACTGATTACGTGCAGTAGCCCATCCTCTGTGACTGGTGGTATATCTGTATCAAGTTACATGATGGTCGTCAGTTGGCTGGATTGGTGTGGGAATTAATTTGTCACAATTCTCCGAAGAATGTTTAGGGCAGGTTGGAGACAGAGTATGCGACTTTATAAATTTACCAATAACCCTCTAGTATGGTCTACCCCATACATCTTTATCAACTTCATCGCACAGGCTTTTAGCGCAAAGACGTTTACTTACCCGGATTGCTGTCTTCAACTGGTTTCCGGACCATTTTATATTGTTCTGCAATTGAACAAAGTTATCTTTACCAGGAGGTCGCTGATATAGTCTCCTGGCCCGAAGGCAGAGACTGCGATACTCAGCAATGTATTCATTCTACCAGGAAACTGGTAATCGTCGGTGGTTGTTTCCTCTTCTGGGCATAGCTGCATTACAAGCTCTGGTTATCCAGTTCATAATTTGGCTATCCTTTGTGTCTGCCGTCCCTGATGGTACAAATTCTCCAAACAAAATTGGAATATTTCCTCGTCAAACGGTTTGGCCTTCCATTCCGGTCCAACGTAACGAGATGCAGGATGCATCAGAAAGGGCGTGTATCTACGGTGTTAACGAGTACTACGTTCAAGGGGGAGAATAATTCTAGGACGGCTTGATCTCTCTTATTCGTAGTCGAGCTCCCCCACTCCATGACCCAAGCATTGAAGTCTCTTGCTATCACGAGGGGGCTGCGATCTCTGGTGTCAAGAACTAGACGATCTAGGAATTGGTCCAAGTCATCAAACGTAACGTTTGGTGACGCATAGCAGCTGCGAATACAGATATCATCAATTTTGACCCAAACGAATCTAACTTCGGATCGAATCATTACTAGTAATGGACGATTTCCACATGCCCAAATTGCTGGTTTGTTGCATTGGTCGGATACCCACGATGAAACGTCGCGGTTTCTGTATTGTTCACACAAAATGGCGACATATGTCTCCCATTCCTTCGCAGATTGTGCTAGAATATTCTGAGCAACTTCATAGTAGTTAAGATTTATGTGAACTATTTTCTTAGTCTGTTCAATATTTTCTTCAGCGCTCTTCGGTAAGGACACCTGTTACATCCGGTAGCACGTTTTCTCTCTTTGCCGTTTTGTACGCACAGCAGGCACTTTTGATCCTTCGTGCATGTCTTAGCGAAGTGATCATCATCACCGCAATTTATGCAGAACTTCGATCTGTCACACAGGCTCTTACATGCTCAACTTATAGGCCCCAAATCTAAGCATTTGATCTAAGCACCTCAGGGGGTTTTCTTCTCACGCAACCGGCAGTTTACCCATCCTCTTCGAACATTACCAGAAGCTAACAGAGCATTGGCCACGGTGGCCGGGAGACTGACTACTGCTACCTGTGTTCCCCCATATGCTAGACGTAGGAATTTCAGCACTGATGCCGGTAATTTGCTTCCGGGCATTGATCAACCGAAGCATTGTGAACTCCGTCTTTGGTTGTAACTTCATCCATGTCCTTCACCTGAATGGTCTCTTCCTGGGTGAGTGTTCTCACATCGGCATGCGCCCCGAACACTTTCTTTACTGAAGACAGGAACACCAGTGTTTGTCTATCTGCGGATCTACGAAGTTGTAGGAGGACATCGCCGGAAGTTGTCTTCCGTATCTGAGTGACTTTTGAACCCAGATTCTTGAGCTCCGCATCACCTTTCACTTTTCTCAATATGTCCACGTAGGATAAGTATCTCTTTTTCTTATTACCAGTGCATCTGGCTTTTGTGACCTTTTTCGAGTTTTCGAACGCTTTTCCATCTTGCTTCAGTCTACCTCTTGCCACTCGACCTCGCTTCCTAATGATATTCAAAACAATTGCCACTAAGAATAAAACACACTTGACTACCTTAAAATTAAATATTACTTTTAATCTATAGTTAAAAATGGCTTCGAATATTTGGTCCGTCCGTCTGTCCGTCC
>BLKR01002693.1:0-30000 GCA_011170035.1 Teleogryllus occipitalis
AACGACATACTTATCAAAAAACGCAGGATATACATTAAGTAATTTATAGAGTATAGTAACGCACAAGCAAATAAAACCTATTCAGTTAATATTAAACATTTACTTCTAGTTTTTTAATCCTGGGAAAAAATATAAACGTGCAATCTCATGAAATAAATATTGTATAAACACCATCGTAATGGTCAAAACATGCAAGAGATTCAAATTCAAAAATAAAGAGAACCATGAAGCACAATCGCATTAACCCAAACACACAATTAACAGACGTTTCACACTGCTATTTAAAACTAATTAGAAATTTATTACTCCTGTTGTTTACAAAATAAATAATTATAAAAACGACATACTTACGCAAATACGCACGGTATTCGTGAAGTAATTTTAGAGTAAAGTGAGCCACAAGCAAATGAAACGTATCCTGTAGAAAATTAGACATTATGTTCTGTTATCTAACGCCTAGTAACAAATTATGAACGAAGAAACGCATTTATGAAATATTGTATAAACTCGATCGTAATGGTCAAAACATGCAAGAGATTCAAACTCAAAAATAGAGAGAACCAACGAGCACAATCGCATTAAACCAAACACACAAATAAACGACGTATCACACTGCTATTTAAAACTAATTGGAAATTTATTACTCCTGCTGTTTACGAAATAAGCAATTTTATAGAACGACATACTTATCAAAAAACGCATGATATACATGAAGTAATTTATAGAGTATAGTAACGCACAAGCAAATAAAACCTATTCAGTTAATATTAAACATTTACTTCTAGTTTTTGAATCCTGGGAAAAAATATAAACGTGCAATCTCATGAAATAAATATTGTATAAACTCTATCGTAATGGTCAAAACATGCAAGAGATTCGAATTCAAAAATAGAGAGAACAAACGAGCACAATCGCAATAACCCAAACACACAATTAACAGACGTTTCACACTGCAATTTAAAACTAATTAGAAATTTTATTACTCTTCTTGTTTACGAAATAAATAATTATAAATACGACATACTTACACAAAAACGCACGGTATTTGTGAAGTAATTTTAGAGTAAAGTGAGCCACAAGCAAATGAAACATTTCATGTAGAAAATTAGACATTATGTTCTGTTATCTAACACCTAGTAACAAATTATGAACGTAGAAACGCATTTATGAAATATTGTATAAACTCAATCGTAATGGTCAAAACATGCAAGAGATTCAGATTCAAAAATAGAGAGAACCAACGAGCACAATCGCATTAAACCAAACACACAAATAACAGACGTATCACACTGCTATTTAAAAACTAATTGGAAATTTATTACTCCTGCTGTTTACGAAATAAACAATTTTATAGAACGACATACTTATCAAAAAACGCATGATACACATGAAGTAATTTATAGAGTATAGTAACGCACAAGCAAATAAAACCTATTCAGTTAATATTAAACATTTACTTCTAGTTTTTGAATCCTGGGAAAAAATATAAACGTGCAATCTCATTAAATAAATATTGTATAAACTTCATCGTAATGATCAAAACATGCAAGAGATTCAAACTCAAAAATAGAGAGAACCAACGAGCACAATCGCATTAACCCAAACACACAATTAACAGACGTTTCACGCTGCTATTTAAAACTAATTATAAATTTATTACTCCTGTTGTTTACGAAATAAATAATTATAAAAACGACTAACGCAAAAACGCACGGTATTCGTGAAGTAATTTTAGAGTAAAGTGAGCCACAAGCAAATGAAACCTATCCTGTAGAAAATTAGACATTATGTTCTCTTATCTAACGCCTAGTAAAAAATTATGAACGAAGAAACGCATTTATGAAATATTGTATAAACTCAATCGTAATTGTCAAAACATGCAAGAGATTCAAATTCAAAAATAGAGAGAACCAACGAGCACAATCGCATTAAACCAAACACACAATTAACACACGTATCACACTGCTATTTAAAACTAATTGGAAATTTATTACTCCTGCTGTTTACGAAATAAATAATTTTATAGAACGACATACTTATTAAAAAACGCACGGTATTCGTGAAGTAATTTTAGAATAAAGTGAGCCACAAGCAAAAGAAACCTATCCTGTAGAAAATTAGACATTATGTTCTGTTATCTAACACTTAGTAACAAATTATGAACGTAGAAACGCATTTATGAAATTTGTATAAACTCAATCGTAATGGTCAAAACATGCAAGAGATTCAAATTCAAAAATACAGAGAACTAACGAGCACAATCGCGTTAAACCAAACACACAATTAACAGACGTATCACACTGCTATTTAAAACTAATTGGAAATTTATTACTCCTGCTGTTTACGAAATAAATAATTTTATAGAAAGACATATTTATCAAAAAACGCACGATATACATGAAGTAATTTATAGAGTATAGCAACGCACAAGCAAATAAAACCTATGCAGTACAAAATTAGACATTTGCTTTTGGTTTTTTAATCCTGGGAAAAAATATAAACGTGCAATCTCATGAAATAAATATTGTATAAACTCTATCGTAATGGTCAAAACATGCAGGAGATTCAAATTCAAAAATAGAGAGAACCAACAAGCACAATCGCATTAACCCAAACACACAATTAACAGACGTTTCACACTGCTATTTAAAACTAATTAGAAATTTATTACTCCTGTTGTTTACGAAATAAATAATTATAAAAGCGACATACTTACGCAAAAACGCACGGTATTCGAGAAGTAATTTTAGAGTAAAGTGAGCCACAAGCAAATGAAACCTATCCTGTAGAAAATTAGACATTATGTTCTCTTATCTAACGCCTAGTAACAAATTATGAACGTAGAAACGCATTTATGAAATATTGTATAAACTCTATCGTAATGGTCAAAACATGCAAGAGATTCAAATTCAAAAATAAAGAGAACCAACGAGCACAATCGCATTAAACCAAACACACAATTAACAGACGTATCACACTGCTATTTAAAACTAATTGGAAATTTATTACTCCTGCTGTTTACGAAATAAATAATTTTATAAAACGACAAACTTATCAAAAAACGCAGGATATACATGAAGTAATTTATAGAGTATAGCAACGCACAAGCAAATAAAACCTATTCAGTTAATATTAAACATTTACTTCTAGTTTTTGAATCCTGGGAAAAAATATAAACGTGCAATCTCATGAAATAAATATTGTATAAACTGTATCGTAATGGTCAAAACATGCAAGAGATTCAAATTCAAAAATAGAGAGAACCAACGAGCACAATCGCATTACCCCAAACACACAATTAACAGACGTTTCACACTGCTATTTAAAACTAATTATAAATTTATTACTCCTGTTGTTTACGAAATAAATAATTATAAAAACGACATACTTACGCAAAAACGCACGGTATTCGTGAAGTAATTTTAGCAGGGACCGAAAGGGTATTGAATACCGGTAAAAAATTCCGGTATAATGCCGGTATTTTTCCATACCTTTTTCAAATACCTTTATTCTTTTATACCGGTAAAATACCTCTATAGGACGTCTATACCGGTATGGACGTCCATAAAGGTTATAGCGGTATTATACCGGTATTTTCAATGAAGAAATACAGCTTACCATCCATACATGTTGAAAAAATAGGTTACTTTAGTTAATAATATCTCACAAAATGTTTATTAATCAAATATCATTTCATAATTGTTATTTATTGTTTAAATTATATATATATATATATATATATATATATATATATATATATATATATATATATACATAAAACAACTGTATTAAATTCTATTCTTATTATTGTAAATGCTTTGTGTTCGGGCGTTTACGTTTTGCATATGTTGTATGTATTGAAAACCTCCCTTAATTTAAACTTCGGAAAAGTTGAAATATGAAATAATAATTATTGATTCCATTGAAGAGAACCTTTTCTTAGTGTCCTTTATCGAGCTATCTACCATCTGACCTGAGAGATGACCTAAGCCTGTCTTTGTATTTCGCACATGGAGAGGCTGTCAACGTATGCGCCGTGCCGTAGGCGTAGGACCGTTTCTTCCTTCCCCGACCCCTCCTTCGGCGAACTGAGGAAGCGTTGACACCTTGAGATAATCACGAACGCTCAGGTTTTCAGGCCCAGTTTTGTTATTGTTAAAAAATGATTTCCTTTTACTTCATTTCACAATTAAATCTTAATTATACATTAATAAATAGGGCTAAAATAAAATGTTATTTTCCTGGTTAATATGAAGGGTTTAATATATTTTGACATTAACTGCAAATATTGAGAAAATTTGTAATAGAAGTAAATTATTATGTTATTATTATTATTATTATTATTATTATTATTATTATTATTATTATTATTATTATTATTATTAGCTATTAACATTGCATGTGGGCAAGGGTTCCCTTCTACGCGGGTAGTTTACATTGTAAAATGCATCTGGAGGAGCCCACTTCGAGAAGAGTGTTTCTTCCTTAATAATAAGAAATATATACTAACATTATTAATTAATAAAAAAGAGTTTATTAATATTAACATTTTTACTTTTTAATTAAAATAAACATTTAATTTAAATAAATTGATAAACTAACAAACTAAATAATAAATTAATTTACACAAATTTAATGCAAACATTTAAAATTTAATTAGTATTAATATTTTAAAATATTTATTAAAATTAATATTATATAGTACTATTAATATTTTTTCTTAATGAAATTTCTTAAATAATACATGGATATAAATTAAACATGCTTCAATCATTAATTTTGAATTAAACATAACGCTTCTGTTTCCTCGCGTAAGAATAGTTAATGTCTATTAGCATTCAATGTCAATTTTTAATATTGTTTTAGTTATAATTAATAATTATATATAATTAATTAATATATAATTATAATTATTAATTATGATGCAGAATAAGGAAACTGGGCCAACTGAAAAAAATATTTTCGGGAAGGTTAGTAATACGATCAAATTTAAGCAAATAATCGTATTTACTGAAAAACACAGTCGTGCAAGAAGGAAGTTTGGTATGCGTGGGATGACTCATTTATGGATAAGAAGACACGTTTCTCCATTTTTGATCGCTACTAGAAAGGACGAGATTTATACGGATACATTTTCAACACTATCACGTGTCGCCAAGCTCTGCGCCCGGACGTGAGGTCCAAGGTCAGCGAACGAGCTCGTTTTGATATCTGCGAAAGACCGTTGGCTGGTCCTCCCGTCTGACGACAGAACTCGACTTCCCAGTCAACGGCAGAACTCGACCTAGCTAGAATATGTGTCGAAAATCCGCCACCCTCAGGACTCGAACCCTAGGACCTCCCGGTCAGAAACTCTGCCGTGTAAATAGTTGTTTCCTCTGAGCCATCTCAGCGGAAAAAATCACAATGAATTTCCCCCAAATACCTGTATGATTCTACTGAAATACCGGTATTTTCTATGAAAATACCGGTATTTTGATGAGAGAATACCGGTATAATACCTTTAAATAGAGGTATTTTACCGGTATAGACGTCGGATAAAGGTAAAATACCTCTAAAAATACCGGTATTTGACGTCTTATACCGGTATTTTTAAAGGTATTTTGAATAAAGGTATAATAGAGGTAAAGGTATTTGTATACCGGTATAAATACCTTTACCGCTATTATTTCGGTATTCGGTCCCTGAATTTTAGAGTAAAGTGAGCCACAAGCAAATGAAACCTATCCTGTAGAAAATTAGACATTATGTTCTGTTATCTAACACCTAGTAACAAATTATGAATTTAGAAACGCATTTATGAAATATTGTATAAACTCAATCGTAATGGTCAAAACATGCAAGAGATTCAAATTCAAAAATAGAGAGAACCAACGAGCACAATCGCATTAAACCAAACACACAATTAACAGACGTATCACACTGCAATTAAAAACTAATTAGAAACTTATTACTCCTGCTGTTTACGAAATAAATAATTTTATAGAACGACATACTTATTAAAAAACACACGGTATTCGAGAAGTAATTTTAGAGTAAAGTGAGCCACAAGCAAATGAAACCTCTCCTGTAGAAAATTAGACATTATGTTCTGTTATCTAACACCTAGTAACAAATTATGAACGTAGAAACGCATTTATGAAATATTGTATAAACTCAATCGTAATGGTCGAAACATGCAAAAGATTCAAATTCAAAAATAGAGAGAACCAACGAGCACAATCGCAATATACCAAACACACAAATAACAGACGTATCACACTGCTATTTAAAACTAATTGGAAATTTATTACTCCTGCTGTTTACGAAATAAATAATTCTATAACACGACATACTTATCAAAAAACGCAAGATATACATGAAGTAATTTATACAGTATACCAGCGCACAAGCAAAAAAAACCTATTCAGTACAAAATTAGACATTTACGTCTAGTTTTTGAATCCTGGGAAAAAATATAAACGTGCAATGTCATGAAATAAATATTGTATAAAATCTATCGTAATGGTCAAAACATGCAAGAGATACGAATTCAAAAATAGAGAGAACCAACGAGCACAATCGCATTAACCCAAACACACAATTAACAGACGTTTCACACTGCTATTTAAAACTAATTATAAATTTATTACTCATGTTGTTTACGAAATAAATAATTATAAAAACGACTAACGCAAAAACGCACGGTATTCGTGAAGTAATTTTAGAGTAAAGTGAGCCACAAGCAAATGAAACCTATCCTCTAGAAAATTAGACATTATGCTCTGTTATCTAACACCTAGTAACAAATTATGAACGTAGAAACGCATTTATGAAATATTGTATAAACTCAATCGTAATGGTCAAAACATGCAAGAGATTCAAATTCAAAAATAGAGAGAACCAACGAGCACAATCGCATTAAACCAAACACACAATTAACAGACGTATCACACTGCTATTTAAAACTAATTGGAAATTTATTACTCCTGCTGTTTACGAAATAAATAATTTTATAAAACGACATACTTATCAAAAAACGCAGGATGTACATGAAGTAATTTATACAGTATACCAGCGCACAAGCAAAAAAAAACCTATTCAGTACAAAATTAGACATTTACGTCTAGTTTTTGAATCCTGGGAAAAATATAAACGTGCAATCTCATGAAATAAATATTGTATAAACTCTATCGTAATGGTCAAATCATGCAAGAGATTCGAATTCAAAAATAGAGAGAACCAACGAGCACAATCGCAATAACCCAAACACACAATTAAAAGACGTTTCACACTGCTATTTAAAACAAATTAGAAATTTATTACTCCTGTTGATTACGAAATAAATAATTATAAAAACGACATACTGACGCAAAAACGCACGGTATTCGTGAAGTAATTTTAGAGTAAAGTGAGCCACAAGCAAATGAAACGTATCCTCTAGAAAATTAAACATTATGTTCTGTTATCTAACACCTAGTAACAAATTATGAACTTAGAAACACATTTATTAAATACTGTTTAAACTCAATCGTAATGGTCAAAACATGCAAGTGATTCAAATTCAAAAATAGAGAGAACCAACGAGCACAATCGCATTAAACCAAACGAACAATTAACAGACGTATCACACTACTATTTAAAACTAATTGGAAATTTATTACTCCTGCTGTTTACGAAATAAATAATTTTATAAAACGACATACTTATTAAAAAACGCACGGTATTCGTGAAGTAATTTTAGAGTAAAATGAGCCACAAGGAAACGAAACCTATCCTCTAGAAAATTAGACATTATGTTCTGTTATCTAACACCTAGTAACAAATTATGAACGTAGAAATGCATTTATGAAATATTGTATAAACTCAATCGTAATGGTCAAAACATGCAAGAGATTCAAATTTAAAAAAAGAGAACCAACGAGCACAATCGCATTAAACCAAACACAAAAATAACAGACGTATCACACTGCTATTTAAAACTAATTCGAAATTTATTACTCCTGCTGTTTACGAAATAAATAATTTTATAGAACGACATACTTATTAAAAAACGCACGGTATTCGTGAAGTAATTTTAGAATAAAGTGAGCCACAAGCAAATGAAATCTATCCTGTAGAAAATTAGACATTATGTTCTGTTATCTAACACTTAGTAACAAATTATGAACGTAGAAACGCATTTATGAAATTTGTATAAACTCAATCGTAATGGTCCAAACATGCAAGATATTCAAATTCAAAAATACAGAGAACTAACGAGCACAATCGCATTCAACCAAACACACAATTAACAGACGTATCACACTGCTACATAAAACTAATTGGAAATTTATTACTCCTGCTGTTTACGAAATAAATAATTTTATAGAACGACATATTTATCAAAAAACGCACGATATACATGAAGTAATGTATAGAGTATAGCAACGCACAAGCAAATAAAACCTATGCAGTACAAAATTAGACATTTGGTTTTGGTTTTTGAATCCAAGGAAAAAATGTAAACGTGCAATCTCATGAAATAAATATAGTATAAACTCTATCGTAATGGTCAAAACATGCAGGAGATTCAAATTCAAAAATAGAGAGAACCAACGAGTACAATCGCATTAACCCAAACACACAATTAACAGACTTTTCACACTGCTATTTAAAACTAATTATAAATTTATTACTCCTGTTGTTTACGAAATAAATAACTATAAAAACGACATACTTACGCAAAAACGCACGGTATTCGTGAAGTAATTTTAGAGTAAAGTGAGCCACAAGCAAATTAAACCTATCCTGTAGAAAATTAGACATTATGTTCTGTTATCTAACACATAGTTACAAATTGTGAACGTTGAAACGCATTTATGAAATATTGTATAAACTCAGTCGTATTGGTCAAAACATGCAAGAGATACGAATTCAAAAATAGAGAGAACCAACAAGCACAATCGCATTAACCCAAACACACAATTAACAGACGTTTCACACTGCTATTTTAAACTAATGATAAATTTATTACTCCTCTTGTTTACGATATAAATAATTATAAAAACGACATAGTTACGCAAAAACGCACGGTATTCGTGAAGTTAATTTAGGGTAAAGTGAACCACAAGCAAATGAAACCTATTCTGTAGAACATTAGACATTATGTTCTGTTATCTAACACCTAGTAAAAATTACGAATTTAGAAACGCATTTATGAAATATTGTATAAACTCAGTCGTAATGGTCAAAACATGCAAAAGATTCAAATTCAAAAATAGAGAGAACCAACGAGCACAATCGCATTAAACCAAACACACAATTAGCAGACGTATCACACTACTATTTAAAACTAATTGGAAATTTATTACTCCTGCTGTTTACGAAATAAATAATTTTATAAAACGACATACTTATTAAAAAACGCACAGTATTCGTGAAGTAATTTTAGAGTAAAGTGAGCCACAAGCAAATGATACCCATCCAAAAAAAATAGACATTATGTTCTGTTATCTAACACCTAGTAACAAATTATGAACGTAGACACGCATTTATGAAATATTGTATAAATTCAATCGTAATGATCAAAACATGCAAGAGATTCAAATTAAAAAATAGAAAGAACCAACGAGCACAATCGCATTAAACCAAACACACAATTAACAGACGTATCACACTGCTATTTAAAACTATTTGGAAATTAATTACTCTTGCTGTTAACGAAATAAATAATTTTATAGAACGACATACTTATTAAAAACGCACGGTATTCGTGAAGTAATTTTAGAGTCAAGTGAGCCACAAAAAAATTAAACCTATCCTGTAGAAAATTAGACATTATGTTCTATTATCTAACACCTAGTAACAAATTATGAACGTAGAAACGCATTTATGAAATATTGTATAAACTCAATCGTAATGGTCAAAACATGCAAGAGATTCAAATTTAAAAATAGAGAGAACCAACGAGCACAATCGAATTATACGTTGTTATTTTTGTGTTTGGTTTAATGAAATGTTTCATTTGCTTGTGGCTCACTTTACTCTAAAATTACTTCACGAACACCCTGCGTTTTTGTGTAAGTATGTCGCATTTATAATTATTTATTAAGTAAACAACAGGAGTAATAAAATTTCTAATTAGTTTTTAATTGCAGTGTGAAACGTCTGTTAATTGTGTGTTTGGGTTATTGCGATTGTGCTCGTTGGTTCTCTCTATTTTTGAATTCGAATCTCTTGCATGATTTGACCATTACGATAGAGTTTATACAATATTTATTTCAAGAGATTGCACGTTTAAATTTTTTCCCAGGATTCAAAAACCAAAAGCAAATGTCTAATTTTGTACTGAATAGGTTTTATTTGCTTGTGCGTTGCTATACTCTATAAATTCTTCATGTATATCCTGCGTTTTTTGATAAGTATGTCGTTTGATAAAATTATTTATTTCGTAAACAGCAGGAGTAATAAATTTCCTATTAGTTTTAAATAGCAGTGTGATACGTCTGTTAATCGTGTGTTTGGTTTAATGCGATTGTGCTCGTTGGTTCTCTGTATTTTTTAATTTGAATCTCTTGCATGTTTTGACCATTACGATTGAGTTTATACAATATTTCATAAATGGGTTTCTACGTTCATAATTTGTTACTAGGTATTTGATAACAGAACATAATGTCTAATTTTCTACAGGATAGGTTTCATTTGCTTGTGGCTCACTTTACTCTAAAATTACTTCATGTATATCGTGCGGTTTTTGATAAGTATGTCGTTTTATAAAATTATTTATTTCGTAAACAGCAGAAGTCATAAATTTCCAATTAGTTTTAAATAGCAGTGTGATACGTCTGTTAATTGTGTGTTTGGTTTAATGCGATTATGATCGTTGGTTCTCTCTATTTTTTAATTTGAATCTCTTGCATGTTTTGACCATTACGATTGATTTTATACAGTATTTCATAAATGCGTTTCTAAATTCATATTTTGTTACTAGGTGTTAGATAACAGATCATAATGTCTAATTTTGTACAGGATACGTTTCATTTGTTTGTGGCTCACTTTACTCTAAAATTACTTCACGAATACCGTGCGTTTTTGTGTAAGTATGTCGTTTTTATAAATATTTATTTCGTAAACAACAGGAGTAATAAATTTCTAATTAGTTTTAAATAGCAGTGTGAAACGTCTGTTAATTGTGTGTTTGGGTTATTGCGATTGTGCTCGTTGGTTCTCTCTATTTTTGAATTCGAATCTCTTGCATGTTTTGACCATTACGATAGAGTTTATACAATATTTATTTCAAGAGATTGCACGTTTATATTTTTTCCCAGGATTCAAAAACCAAAAGCAAATGTCTAATTTTGTACTGAATAGGTTTTATTTGCTTGTGCGTTGCTATACTCTATAAATTACTTCATGTATATCCTGCGTTTTTTGATAAGTATGTCGTTTGATAAAATTATTTATTTCGTAAACAGCAGGAGTAATAAATTTCCAATTAGTTTTAAAGAGCAGTGTGATACGTCTGTTAATCGTGTGTTTCGTTTAATGCGATTGTGCTCGTTAGTTCTCTGTATTTTTTTATTTGAATCTCTTGCATGTTTTGACCATTACGATTGAGTTTATACAATATTTCATAAATGGGTTTCTACGTTCATAATTTTTTACTAGGTGTTTGATAACAGAACATAATGTCTAATTTTCTACAGGATAGGTTTCATTTGCTTGTGGCTCACTTTACTCTAAAATTACTTCATCTATATCGTGCGTTTTTTGATAAGTATGTCGTTTTATAAAATTATTTATTTCGTAAACAGCAGGAGTAATAAATTTCCAATTAGTTTAAAATTGCAGCGTGATACGTCTGTTAGTTGTGTGTTTGGTTTAATGCGATTGTGCTTATTGGTTCTCTCTATTTTTTAATTTGAATCTCTTGCATGTTTTGACCATTACGATTGATTTTATACAGTATTTCATAAATGCGTTTCTAAATTCATATTTTGTTACTAGGTGTTAGATAACACAACATAATGTCTAATTTTGTACAGGATACGTTTCATTTGCTTGTGGCTCACTTTACTCTAAAATTACTTCACGAATACCGTGCGTTTTTGTGTAAGTATGTCGTTTTTATAATTATTTATTTCGTAAAAACAGGAGTAATAAATTTCTAATTAGTTTTAAATAGCAGTGTGAAACGTCTGTTAATTGTGTGTTTGGGTTATTGCGATTGTGCTCGTTGGTTCTCTCTATTTTTGAATTCGAATCTCTTGCATGTTTTGACCATTACGATAGAGTTTATACAATATTTATTTCATGAGATTGCACGTTTATATTTTTTCCCAGGATTCAAAAATTAAAAGCAAATGTCTAATTTTGTACTGATTAGGTCATATTTGCTTGTGCGTTTCTATACTCTATAAATTACTTCATGTATATCCTGCGTTTTTTGATAAGTATGTCGTTGGATAAAATTATTTATTTCGTAAACAGCAGGAGTAATAAATTTCCAATTTGTTTTAAATAGCAGTGTGATACGTGTGTTAATTGTTCGTTTGGTTTAATGCGATTGTGCGCGTTGGTTCTCTCTATTTTTTAATTTGAATCTCTTGCATGTTTTGACCATTACGATTGAGTTTAATATATTTCATAAATGCGTTTCTACGTTCATAATTTGTTACTAGGTGTTAGATAAAATAACATAATGTCTAATTTTCTACAGGATAGGTTTCATTTGCTTGTGGCTCACTTTACTCTAAAATTACTTCACGAATACCGTGCGTTTTTGCGTTAGTCGTTTTTATAATTATTTATTTCGTAAACAACAAATGTAATAATTTTATAATTAGTTTTAAATAGCAGTGTGAATCGTCTGTTAATTGTGTGTTTGCGTTAATGCGATTGTGCTCGTTGGTTCTCTCTATTTTTGAATTTGAATCTCCTGCATGTTTTGACCATTACGATAGAGTTTATACAATATTTATTTCATGAGATTGCACGTTTATATTTTTTCCAATGATTCAAAAACCAAAAGCAAATGTCTAATTTTGTACTGCTTAAGTTTTATTTGCTTGTGCGCTGCTATACTCTATAAATTACTTCATGTATATCGTGCGTTTTTTAATAAGTATGTCGTTCTATAAAATTATTTATTTCGTAAACAGCAGGAGTAATAAATTTCCAATTAGTTTTAAGTAGCAGTGTGATACGTCTGTTAATTGTGTGTTTGGTTTAATGCGATTGTGCTCGTTGGTTCTCTTTATTTTTGAATTTGAATCTCTTGCATGTTGTTACCATTACGATAGAGTTTATACAATATTTCATAAATGCGTTTCTACGTTCATAATTTGTTAGTAGGTGTTAGATAACAGAACATAATGTCTAATTTTCTACATGAAATGTTTCATTTGCTTGTGGCTCACTTTACTCTATAAATTACTTCACGAATACCGTGCGTTTTTGTGTAAGTATGTCGTATTTATAATTATTTATTTCGTAAACAACAGGAGTAATAAATTTCCAATTAGTTTTAAATAGCAGTGTGAAACGTGTGTTAATTGTGTGTTTGGGTTATTGCGATTGTGCTCGTTGGTTCTCTCTATTTTTGAATTCGAATCTCTTGCATGTTTTGACCATTACGATTGAGTTTATACAATATTTCATAAATGCGTTTCTACGTTCATAATTTGTTACTAGGCGTTAGATAACAGAACATAATGTCTAATTTTCTACAGGATAGGTTTCATTTGCTTGTGGCTCACTTTACTCTAAAATTACTTCACGAATACCGTGCGTTTTTGCGTAACTATGTCGTTTTTATAATTATTTATTTCGTAAACAACAGGAGTAATAAATTTATAATTAGTTTTAAATAGCAGTGTGAAACGTCTGTTAATTGTGTGTTTGGGTTAATGCGATTGTGCTCGTTGGTTCTCTCTATTTTTGAATTCGTATCTCTTGCATGTTTTGACCATTACGATAGATTTAATACAATATTTATTTCATGAGATTGCACGTTTATATTTTTCCCAGGATTCAAAAACTAGACGTAAATGTCTAATTTTTTACTGAATAGGTTTTATTTGCTGGTGCGTTGCTATACTCTATAAATTACTTCATGTAAATCGTGCCTTTTTTGATAAGTATGTCATTTTATAAAATTATTTATTTCGTAAACAGCGGGAGTAATAAATTTCCAATTAGTTTTAAATAGCAGTGTGATACGTCTGTTAATTGTGTGTTTGGTTTAATGCGATTGTGCTCGTTGGTTCTCTCTATTTTTGAATTTGAATCTCTTGCATGTTTTGACCATTACGATAGAGTTTATACAATATTTCATAAATGCCTTTCTACGTTCATAATTTGTTACTAGGCGTTAGATAACAGAACATATTGTCTAATTTTCTACAGGATAGGTTTCATTTGCTTGTGGTTCACTTTACTCTAAAATTACTTCACGAATACCGTGCGTATTTGCGTAAGTATGTCGTTTTTATAATTATTTATTTCGTAAACAACAGGAGTAATAATTTTATAATTAGTTTTAAATAGCAGTGTGAAACGTCTATTAAATGTGTGTTTGGGTTAATGCGATTGTGCTCGTTGGTTCTCTTTATTTTTGAATATGAAACTCTTGCATGTTTTGACCATTACGATGGAGTTTATACAATATTTATTTCATGAGATTGCACGTTTATATTTTACCCAGGATTCAAAAACTAGAAGTAAATGTTTAATATTAACTGAATAGGTTTTATTTGCGTGTGCGTTACTATACTCTATAAATTACTTCATGTATATCATGCGTTTTTTGATAAGTATGTCGTCTATAAAATTGTTTATTTCGTAAACAGTGGGAGTAATAAATTTCCAATTAGTTTTTTATAGCAGTGTGATACGTCTGTTAATTGTGTGTTTGGTTTAATGCGATTGTGCTCGTTGGTTCTCTCTACTTTTGAATTTGTATCTCTTGCATGTTTTGACCATTACGATTCAGTCTTTACAATATTTCTTTAAGGCGTTTTCACATTTAATTTTTTTTGGTGTTAAAATTTAGAACTGAATGTATATTATTGATTGTTATTGTATTTTTGTAATTGGACTAAGTGTTTTAATGTCGTTGGGACTCTGCAATAATATACGCCAAAGTCGTGCGGGTTGCATAACTAATTGAGTTTGACAATTTTTTAATTTTTCTTCGTAAACCGCATGAGTAATAAATTTCATTTTAGAGTAATAAATTAGTAATAAATATGCTCTAAACATTCGTATTAGTTTTGATCGATTTAGCTCATTTTTTAATTTGGGTTGTGCTAGCGTGACTGTCACGCTAGCACAACCACCTTTATTTCAGAAACGGGAGGAGTAATAAATTTAATTTTTGGGTAATAAATTAGTAATAAATGAGTACTAAATATTCCACTTGGTTTGATGTGATTGTGCTATAGTGGTTGTGCTAGCTTGACATAGCCCACTCGAAGAGGTCGAAGCGGTTGTTGCGGCAGGCGGCGAGCGCGAGCGCGGTGGCGCCGCGGGCGTCGCGGGCGCCGAGCGGCGCGCCCGCCTCCACCAGCCGCCGCGCGCTCTCCAGCTGGCCGTGGGCGGCGGCCGCGTGCAGCGGCGTGCGGAGCAGCGCGCCGCGCGTCCTGGGGTCCGCGCCCCGCCGCAGCAGCTCGTTGGTCGCCCTGGCCGCGCCTTGGCGCGCCGCCGCGTGCAGCGCCGTGTCGCCGCGCGCGTCGCGCTCCTCGAGTGTTGCGCCGCGTCGCAGCAGCGTAACCAGAGCGTCCACGTCGTCGCGCGCCGCGGCCTCGTGCAGGGACGTGTTGCCAGGGGCCTCGGTGTGCAAGGGGATGAAGGCAGGCTGAGGGGCGGAGATGGAGGGTGGGGGCGGGCTAGAGAAGCAGCGGCGCTGGGAGGGCGCGTCCTGCAGCGCCTGCAGCTGGGCCTGCAGGGCGTCGACGCGTGCAGTGAGGCTGTCCACCCGCGCCACCAGGGCCTCCACGGCAACGGACTCTGCAGGCTCCGTGGCCTCGCTCGCAGCCACCACCACCAGCCACGCCACCAGTACCACACGCGGAGTCGCAATCATAGTGTAGTTGGCCCTTTTCTCTGCTGAAATGGTGGTCCAAACAAGCATTTGTTCGCCCTTCCGCTGTTATAGTTTGTCCCATTTTCCACATTGCACATCCCAAATACCGATTAAGAAATGGATAGGAAATGTGTTGTTCCATATTTTTAGAAAATGGATTTGGAATGAGCTCGATTATGCTGCCAGTGAGAAATATCCGCACTTTACCGCTATGCACAAATTTTACATAATATGCTGCATTATTATAATTCATTTTGTTTTTTTGCGATATCTTTTTTCCTTGACGTGTTGAGCGCTGTGCGAAAGTGCATTTTTAGGTGTTTTAATATTTGCTAGTGGACGCAAATTCAAACATGTTATTTCACCTCAAATTGTATGCTCTGCCGCCGCTGTTGCTCTTCTTAATAATATATAACTCACGTGTGTTGAGGAAGAAATAAGTAATTGATGAACGATGCACATTTGAAGACGTCCTGAATAATTCAAATTTATTTAACCACTGGCAATTTAACGAGGCTCTCTAGATCTATATAGAAACTGTTTCTCTGACCTTTAATCTCCTGGGTCTTCCTGATAAGGGTCTTATTGACGGTGGGGGCATAGTTCATGCTAATTTTACTTACAGTGTCACTCTGAGAATGGCTATTACGAGTTATGCGTAGAAATTTTCTTAAGAAAAGATTGCGTAAATGTTTGAAAAATAAGCTCTTCCTCTAAATACAAGCAGTTGGTAAGTCTTGTTTTTACAGTCCATAATTTTCTAGGCAAACGTTACTGTAAATGGAAAATTGATATTAATGCAAAATATATTACAAGTAATGATAGGTCGATACCGGAATTTCTCGATACTCGATACCATACTACTTTAAAGGCTCAGCAGTAAAAGTGGTTCAATCAGAATTGGAAGGATATATTTTGTTCTTCACACATGCATACATGTACAATTTTAATATTTGAAAACTATTGAGCTGAACATACATTTTTTTAAAGTTTTTAAAGATACTTATTAAGGAAAACTAACATTCTAACTTTTTCTGGGTCCATTCTATTTATTTTTTGTCACTTATCAATCCAGCTGTACCGAAAAGTCCCTCCGAAATCACTGTAGCTGATGAAATCCACTGGTATCAAACAGCACTTTTTCTTAAATTGAGGAGAGTCACTTTGTTTTTCCATTAAGATAGTAGATTTGTATCAGGAGGAAGAAAGTCCGCACATTTAATTCATCTTCTTGTGCTGTGGTTTCGTATTCACAGCATGATACTTCGTAATCACTCTTCAGAATATTTGTATAAAGAGACCACATGTCAATGCATTTTCGGGGGTTTAGTAGTTGAGGATGGCGAAAAAATAAATTAAGTGAATTAAACTTTTGAACAATAAATGCTTGTCTAATTTGAAATTTCTAATGTATATAATGAAAATAAGTTATTCGGAATCATACACAGTGATTTATTTTTTTTTAACTACGGAAATATCGGAGAATCGAAATCGTGATTAAAGGGTTATTATTTTCTTGTGGGCATGGTGTATCTAAGTTCCAGATGTTTAATTAATTCCTTGAATCAATTGTCCTCAATAATAATGATCGATTGATTATCTTTGCGTATCATGTAAGCAAATTTTCTTGTTATTGCTTTTGAACGGTTGTCTCCTGATTTAAATTTGTTCTTTGTGGCCAAAAAATCAATGAGTGTTGGTTGATTTGTGTTAGAACTTGATGATCTTGACAGGACTGGCCATGGGTCATTTACTTCTACCACTTCACTTGTACGATCTGCGACGATTCAAACGTCCGGTGCAACATTAGTTGGCTTGGCTCACTTGTGTCGATGGAGCTTAATACTACCTGTTGTATTTACAGTAACATGTTTTTTTAATTACTAGTATTGTGTGAATTTTCACCAGGCGAAAATGTTTTTACATATTCTACAATTGACACGATTGCCATCTTTTGAGTCCTCTTCAAAATAATTCCACACTCCACTCTTTTTGTTTATGGAATGCACTAATCTAGTCGTCTTTCGGTCATTTTAAAATGCAGAACTGAACTCAAGAGCTGCGTCAGATGCCTCCGCAGTGGGCTGAGGAGGAGAGTAACCCGAGAAGAAACGCTGTCATAGAGCATTGCTTATCATGCCTGTCGTCACTAGATTGCTGAGAACTCACAAGGAAGAGTTTCCCAAAGCTGAATTGGTCGCGAATTGCGTGCTATCTCAAGAGATGGTGACAGGCGCGAGTGGGATAAAGAAGGGGCACGGCGCTCGGACGTTGCAGCGTTGGGTAATTTCAACGACTATAAGTGAATCAGAACAGACGGACACTTCCTTGTTGCTAACAGAAGAAAACTAGGAGATGGAGGAACGTAAAGAAGACAATTCTTCCGTAAAATCAGAAGAGATTAGGAATGACATAAATAATTGAAAGTATCGAAAAATTATCGAGTCGTTTTCCGAAAGTATCGATCGCTATCGATACCACCCGAGTATCGAGGGTATCGAGGTATCGAAAGAATCGAGGACCTATCCCTAATTACAAGGTATCTGAATAATTCCATTTGTACATCCAGCCGAAATTACCATGAATTAGAACTTCACGGGCGCATTTCGTCGCTCGGGTACTAGCCGCTAGGAAGGTTTCCGAGCGACTAAATGTGCTGGTTAATTTCAAATTCAAGGCCATTTTGTCTATTTGTCAGTCAGTCCATTTGCATATAAACAGATGATGATAAAGTTATTTAAACTGTAATTGGGTGTAACTGTAATTGGGCAGTTAATTTCATAAATAAGGTAATAAATTTCATGCAAATTAAATAATAATATTAATAATAATTCTAAAATAATAATAATAATAATATGAAACTTATAATTCATAAAACATTATATTACATGAAGAAAAAGAAATAAACATCTATCATCTAAAATCTCACTGAATATTTGTACAATTAAGACTGCATCATGACTAGAACATAAAGACAGTATAAGAAGTAATAAAAGAGTTGCAGTAAAACAATATCGACGTCTACTGAGTTATAAAAACATTGAGGCATCAAAACTATTCGGTTCTATTGGAAACAGACAATTAAAAAGGAAGAAATCTACTGACCTTCTGTAGCATGATTTATTTACTGAAATAAACTTTAGTCATTTCTTACGCTGGCCAAGTGTATCACAAAATCTGATAGTATTTAAACTGTTAAATCTAAAACAGTAAAAAATAAAAGTATTTTTCTGTATCCTTGTTTCCAGTTGTTTTTATATCCGTTTTTTTACCAGAACCTTTATTTTTAGAATATTTTTAAAACACGTGTGTTATAAAGATGGACAAAGGACTGTACCTAGTGAAAGCAAAAGGTGTGATAATAACCATAGTTATCTCTATGTAGTTGCAGACACAGCGGGCGTCCCGCGTGGTAGTTCCTCTTGTCGCCGCCAGAAGCCGCTCCAGTACCACCAATGAGTGTGTTCTTGTAGCTCCCGTGCCGCCCTCTTGGTACGTTATAAGAGTAATAAAAACGTTAATAATACTAAAACTAATATTACTATTACTAAAGAAATCTATATTTTTTATCACTAAGAATTTTGAAAAAAAGAGGTTTCTACTGAACCAAATATTGTGTTATTTTTTAATGAGAAGTAGTGGGATACAGATATGTTATTTCTTGCTATCATTACTCACTTTTATAATATAAGTACTAAATTTTAATAATATCATAAAATTAACAGAATGAACACCTAGCTACTGCAGTTTGTTCATTTTCACATTTTCAACACCAACTACAATTACCAGACTTGCTTCGTTTGGGGTTTAGAGAAGCAATCAAACATTATATACTCTGTTTAGACATCATTGATGGCTACATCTAGAGGCAGCTTAATGGGCCGAACTAAACGTCTAATTCGCGAGCTTTGGCGGCAACTTGTCAGGTCCAGGAAATTCTGAAACGAAGTTTTCGAGTTCAAACATAGATTTTCAAATTGATAATATTCGAAACACCTGTTGACCAATTTGGCGGGTGTTTCTCTTTTTTCTCCTACTTCGTTTTGTTAGGATTTGAGCTCAGGAATTGTTAAATTATTATTCGAAGGAAATGGTTTAACAATTGGTAGCTAAGTAATTAATACAAAAGTATAATTAATATTTATTACACATTCATAAGAATAATTATTTACAAAAGTGTTAATGTGTCTGATCATTTTAAACGCTTTAAAAATGAAACTGTTTTATCAGCGTAAGAATAGTTTCAAACACTTAAAAAAATACATTTATTTCTTTTATCCAGCCGTTTACATCAAGAAATTATTTAATACTCTCATTAGTTTTAATGAATTCACATAATCAATAATATATATTAGACTCAAAAGTATTAAATAAATACGATTTTTAAATTGCAAAGTGCTGTATTTAATAAATGGAACTTTTTCAATTTTCCTGGTTGTTTTTTTTATAAAAGTTCTTAAAAGGTGTTCTTTCTTGAACACTATTGCTTCTGTTTCGAGTACGTCAATTCATTTTTCTTGTCGCCAATTGTACCTCAAATTCTTCAATTTCTTTTGAATAAAGATTTAAACGTTAAAAGTTCAGTCTCGTAGTATATATTGTCTTCCAACAAATATGACACATTTACAAATACTTCTGAAAGCAGTAATGCAACAATAAATTACTTTTCATTTTTAGTAATGACTTATAAACTAGCACACGACTTGAATTTCAACACCTACATTTATAGTAATCCAGTAAGTCATAATAATCTTTCTTTAAATAATTATGTATTTTATTAGGAGGTGCATTGCAACATAAAATTATATAAATATATTCTCCGATGCCATTTTACCTGGAATCTTGATTTTAGATGACAGCTATTACTGTAAAAATTTAATCGTCACTACCAATCTGAATCTCCCCTTAAAGATGGTATTTGCTTCCATTCTGAATAAACAATACATTTTTTTTATTTACACAATGAAAATTTACAATCTATTTCATTTCGAAATAATAAGTAAATATGATAATTCACAATAAAATACAATGATCAAAGAAACAATAATTTACAGAAAAGTCCCCCATTGGTGCTTTCCAGGATCAATACATAAGGACTATAACAGAAAAGAGAAAAGAAAATATTAGAATAATAACACAAAACGGAGAATAATTTTTGTGTTGTATATGTCAATGTCAAATACTAAAGCGGTAAGGAAGTTGCAAAGGGGAGGTTCTATTGAGGCGAGATATTTCTTGGCTATTGTCCAAAAGGTTTAGGGCTAGATGGTTTGGATGGGTTTCCAGGCGTTTATTGTAGTTTAGGCTAATTTCTTGTATCTTCTCTTGAATTGTTTGAATACTGAGGTCTCGATGGAGTGCTGCATTAGACATGTACCAAGGTGCTGATGAGATGACTCTTAAAATTTTTGACTGGAATCTTTGAAGAATTGATGTTTGTTCTGCTGGCTGTGCCCCAGATTTGGATTCCATATGTCCATACAGGAACTAGGATGGTTTTATAAATAAGCAATTTATTTTCCAGGGACAACTTGGATCTGTAGCCAATAAGCCAGTAGAGTTTCCTTGTTTGCAGTTGGAGCTGTTGTTTCTTGGCTTGTATATGCTTTTTCCAGGTGAGACGTCTATCCAAGTGAAGACCTAGATATTTTACGCAATCGGTTTGCGGTATTGTTTTTCTGTTGATTTCTACTGGCGCGCACGTTCCTTTCCTGAGAGTAAATGTAATGTGAGCTGACTTGTTCTCATTTACTTTTATTCTCCACTTCTTAAACCATTCTTCGAGTGTGATGAGAAGGTCTTGCAGGTTATCCGATGCTCTTCTAGGATCAGGGTCTGAAGCTAAAATGGCTGTATCATCAGCAAATGTCGCAATTATTGTGTTTTCTGTTTCAGGAATATCTGCTGTATATAACAGGTAAAGCACTGGACCAAGTACGCTACCTTGTGGTACCCCAGATTGAATAGGATAAAGGTCTGAGAGTTCGTTTTGATATTTGATTTGGAACTGTCGATCCGTAAGATAAGATTTGAAAATATCCAGGAAGGAATGTGGTAGATAGAGTTTTAATTTGTACAGGAGACCCTTATGCCATACCTTATCGAAGGCTTGCGTGACATCAAGAAAGGCAGCAGAACAGTATTGCTTGTTTTGGAAGTTGTTCTCTATATATGATGTGATCCTGTTTATTTGTTCGATGGTGGAGTGCTGCTGGCGAAATCCAAACTGATGGTCGGGAACGATGTTACGGATGTGAGGTCGCAGTCTTGCTAGGAGAAGTTTCTCAAATACCTTAGATAAAACTGGAAGTAGACTTATAGGACGATATGATGACGCTTCGTGTGGGGATTTGCCTGGTTTAAGGAATAGCAGAATTTGGGCAACCTTCCATTGGGCGGGGTAATGTCCAGTGTGAATTATCCCATTGAAGAGTGCTGTGATTAGTGCAATCCCTTTGCGTGGTAGTTCTTTTATCAACTGTGCAGTGATGAGGTCATAGCCCGGTGCTTTTCTGCAAGGCAGGTCCTTCTGTATTACTTTACAAAATTCTTTAGTTGTAATAAACTTTATAGGAAGGGCCATTTGTGCTGGTGAATCTAGATATTCTTCGATTTCCTCTTCATCTCTCATATTCGTAGGCGGGAAGCTCTGAAAAACGTTAGCGAAATGGTGTGTGAATACTTGAATTTTTTCTATAGCACTTCTGGCCCATTTACTATTTTTGTCTCGAATTGGGGGATCAGGTTTGATTGGGTGCTTTAAGTATCTTGTGGCTTTAAATAGGGAGTAATCTGTAGCTTCTGTCGGGGAAAGGCTGGAGATGTAATTTTGAAACTTGTTATTTCTGAAGTTGTTTAGTAGCCTGCTGAGTTGTCTAGTGGCTCTATTATAGTTGGTTTTATCTCCTGGTAGTCTTGAAGTTTGCCATATTCTTCTTAACCTTCTTTTCTCATTGACTTTGTTGATGACTTCCGCAGGCCACATCGTGCAATTTTTAACGGAAGTTCGTTGAGATGTTGTATGCCATGCTGCAGTTTGTATGCTTTGCGTGACATACTCCGTTGCTTCATCAATGTCATCAGCAGATTTTAATGGCATTCGAATTTGGGCGTTGTGGGAGATCCAGTTTCGGTACACGTTCCAATTGGTATTTCTATTTACAAGTATGACGGAAGCGGGTCGTAGTAATATTGTATTACTAATAGTGACAATAACAGGAGTATGGTCAGATGATAGTTCGTGGGATGCTTCTATGGAGTAGTAACCAGATGATAAACCTTTGGCGACGAAAAAATCTAATAAGTCTGGAATTTTGTTTGGATCTGTAGGCCAATACGTTGGTTCTCCTGTAGAGATGGTTTCAAGCTGAAGTGATGTTACAGCTTTCTGGAGTTCTCGTCCTCTTGTAGTGATGAGCCTTGATCCCCACTGTGTATGCTTTGCATTAAAGTCTCCTCCTGCTATAAATCTCGAGCCTAAGTTGTTAAAGTAGGTTTCAAAGCGTGCTTTATTAATATTGAATCTTGGTGGACAATAGAGAGCACTTACTGTAAGAGGTCCACGCCAGTCAGTGATGGTTATAGTAGTAGCTTGCAGATTGATGTCTTGAAACTCTTTTTCTTCATGATGTTTTATATTTTTTCTAACGAGGATAGCAGTGCCTCCGTGTGCATGACCGTCAGGGTGTTTAGTATCATATATTATATAGTTTTTTAATTTGAAGTAATTCTTGACTGTAAAATGTGTTTCTGATATTAGTATGATGTCAATTTTGTTCTGCGAAAGAAATATTTCGAGTTCTTGGCGATGTTGCACCAAGCCGTTGGCATTCCATGCTGCAATTCGAAAAAAATTACACATTGGATAATTTAGTCACTAATGTTGATACTAGATTTAGGAGAGCATTTATTTGCTGGCTTTGTTGTAGCAGAACATTTTCAAATCTTTCAAATGAGTGCTGGATAATGCTCAGAATAGAGTGGTTCTCATCAGGATATTGAGGTTCTGTGCGCTTTGACCGAGCAATATCGGCCCACGTTCTTTCGTTACCTTGTGAACGTCTTTTGTTTACTTCATGATAAATATTTTCACTATCGTTATTTTGTTCCTTCATTGTCATCTCTTTTTGAAAATTACTTCTTTGTTTATTAAGTTTATAATAGCCTTTCTTTTTTAGTATTTCCTGGTATACTTTACAACCTTTATAATTTGCAGGATGATTGCCTTCACACAGAGCACATGTTGCTTCACTTTGCCTTTCTTTTTCACATTTGTCTGGAGCGTGTTCTCTTCCACACTTAACACACCGAAATGGGTACGCACAGTAGGTTCTGGTATGTTCGTATCTTTGGCAATTTTTACATTGAACTATGTCTCGTCGCTTCATACGCGGTGGTTCAAATGCAACAACACAATTTGGCAGTCGGTTAATTTTAAATATTTCTTTGTTATTAGAATTTGGTTCAAGGTCTATGAAGAACAAAGAGAGAGGTAACTTCGTTACCCTATGGCGGACATTTATTATATTTCTTACTTTATGCCCCTCTTCCAAAAGCGCAGCTTTGATATCTTTGACGTCTACAGTATGATGTATATGACGTAAAACAACTCTATACGCACGTTCTTGTTTTAATTGATACGTATAGTAAACGTGTTTGTGGCTTGATAAATGCTTTACTATTGCTCTGTAAGCATCTGGAGTTTTTGGTGCTATTTTGATTTTATCATTTGACAGAGATTTTATCTCGAAATCTTCAGTTCTTAAAGCTTCTTCTATGAACTTTACCATGGCCGGGACATTATTAACATTTGGGACAAATATAGGCGGTACTGTGGTTTTCGAGGAAGTTTCCTCAGTATTTTCTACTGTATCTTCTGCACTGAGTACACCAAACTTATTGTGCGTGGGCACAGTAATAATATTAACATTATTATCGCTAGACGCTGTCTTTTGCCTTACCCTTCTATTTTCTTCCGGGTCGAGGTCGTCTGAGTTCGGTCGTTTTGGTCGAGCTGGTTTGTACGTTTGCCATGAATTCTGGGTCAGGTCCACGGGAAAAGATGAATCTTGATCCATGCTGTGGCGCCCGTGCTTGTTGATTCTTCTGTTGACATTGCGTTGAGAGATGTAGCTGACCGGGTATTGGTAGGTACGACGTTCTCACTACATGTTGCCGTGCCTCTAATACACTGCAATATTCAATGAATCACAAAATTTGTTGTCTTTGCTGAATTGTTATAGATAATAACACTGTTCCTGTGCACAATTTAAATGTTCAACACGAAACACAAGTTGTTATCGCTTGGCCTCTCCTTATCTTGGCGCTTTCACTGTCGAGCAAGGTAAGGCTATACGGAGCGGCGGACACGATCCGCACACCACGGCGTCCAGGCGAGAACTAACGTTTGGAAGTGGAAACAATACATTAATGACATTTTTATGATGCGTATGAAATGGCTTCACTCATCTGCATGTACTTTGCAAATTGCAGAATTAATTATAAATAATAAGTTCCATGTAATTATATGGTTTTACACGAACAAAATACCAGCATTCATCTATATTTTTTTTAGAGTTTACCAGACATTCTGAATGAATGAGAATATTTTTATTTTACATATTTTTACATACTTTGGTATAATTACATATTTTTCCATATTTTACCAATTACAAAATATTTCGCTACATTATAATATATTTATACGTCAAAACGGACCGTTTTAGATTATCGTTTTCAATATATGTTGCTGAACCATCTTTCTTATAAATCAAGTGTAATGCTACTACAGTTCTATGAGCACCATATCTTCGCCATGAATTATCAAACTTACTTCCCCCTCCCCGCTTACTGCTTACTCGGAGTAAAGGATGGTGGATTTTTGTGAACAAAAGTAATTTCAACTACGTTCTTGCTTATGTTTCAAACAGCACATTCGTTACTCGATCGAAAACTAACAAATATTTTTTACAGTAAATTGTCTTAACGCGTAGTTCGATTTGGAGGGATGAGTGTATACCCTTGAACCCCCTCCTCCTGAAATCCATCACTCGCACCGGGAGCGGTAGCTCAGTGCATCAACTGATGTCATTGCAGTGTCTCTGGCCGGGAGGTCCTAGGTTCGAGTTCTGACGGCGGCATAATTTTTTACACTAGCTTTTCAGCTAGGTCGAATAAAGTCGCTGTCTCGAGGAGAATTCTTGCGGCCGGCTGCTCTAATCGGTAGTTTTCCGTGGTTTCTCTGATCACACCCGGCGAATGCCGGAGCAGTACCCTACCAAACGGGCCACGGACCGCGCGCGATCTGTCCTTCCTCTTCCTTGTCCTATCCTCTCCCCTTACACACACACTTACACTAACATGCACTACACTACCACATACTCTGGGAGACCGGTCGGGAGCTTAGTGCTTGTCCCGGCTGGGGCGGTGCCCCGCTGGTGGGAGAGTCCTGGTTAGGGGGAAACCCCACTAGCTGACGGTAGGTCGGCGCTGGATCTCGCCATCCAGCGGGGAAAGACCACCGCGCATCTCCCGAGAGAGAGAGAGAGAGAGAGAGAGAGAGAGAGAGAGAGAGAGAGAGAACATGCACTACACTTACGGGACTAATGACCACAGTAGTTGACGCGCCCGGAAACACGAAACAATCAATCAATCAAAATTCCATAACTCGCTACATGGTTCTACAATTCACTTGTACACCGGCTCCTCGTAAACATTGTAATATATACTATGAACATATTTTATATTTCGAATAAGATTCTTATAAGTGAAGTTTAGAGTACAATTACTTCAGTAGAGATAGATCCTTAACTTTCAGTCGCTCCGAATCCTTATTAAGAACTGATTGGCGACATTTCATGGTCGGAGAATGCTTGTAGAGAACAATATTAATCACAATAAGAATTTTTATTTCACATATTTTCTATTTTTTCTTACATGTTTTGGAAAAAATAAACACATATGTACATGTTTTGCATTTTTTATTACAATAAAATCCGTTTCTAATAATAACTACATAACTTACTACGAAAATCTCGATGGATACCTGAGGGCAGGGCTGCTCAAGCAGATCAAATCGGCAGTGCGGAGTCGTGTTGGCCACCGAGAGCAAGTCACTGGAGCCCGAGCGTTGCCCAGCTTGCGATAACCTCTGGCACAATGTCCCGATAACTCCATTCGCGGAAACGGATGTCGACGCAAGCACTTCGCAGACCAAAGCGTCCACACCGACAATTTTCAAAGCAGCTTGGGAAGAAAAGTATCTTTTCGCCGATTGCAGCAGATATGCCTGATGTTTAGTTTACAAAAAAGTGTTCTAGTTTTTCTTCTTTGCAAAATTTGTAAATCTCGAATGAGTATTTCCATTACATATTAACATATCAACAATCTGAAATTGATTTTACGGCTGAACAACACTAAGTCATCTGTTCAAAACAAAGAAAGTATATTGCGGGAAAAATCACTTAAAAAGTGTATGAAAAGTATTTGATTTTAAAATCAGCTTCATTTTTTAATTTTAATTTCCTTTTACATTCAGAATTTTCATGACTAATTTATTTAGTAACATTTTTTGGGGTAACCTTTATAATATCTTAGCAAGTAGGTCATTTTCACAATTAGATAATCGAGTTATTTTAACTGACGTGTACGCTGGATTCGCGTCCCAATTTTAATCCTAACGTCCCGGAAGCTTTCTCGCCACGTTCTGTGGCTCGTGATTTGAACTGCTCTGAAGCAATCAGGTTGCGAGAATTTGTTTACTTTCTCTCAGCCAAGGTTCAATGTTGCCGTTCATCTGACTCACACGAAGTCGCGGAAGCGATAAAGTTCGGCTGTGCCGAAGGTTATGAACATGATATCAAGACGTGTCATCGCCTCTCGTTCACATTTTGAGATTTCATTTATATCATATACGTGGTGCCATGTGGTAGTAATGTGTGACCACAACGCATCGAACTATCAGTGTCACATGCTGCCGGTACTCTAGATGTCGATTGATTGATTGATTGATTTGATTAATTAATTAGGGATTCCGAGTTCGTTAACCACTAAGACCGTCCCGTAAATGTAGTGCATGATTCCCCCTCGGGACGTAGTGATGAATCTTTCCCATCGGGTTGGTGAAATCCGACGCCGACTGACCCGTCCACTAGCGGCATTTTTCAGAACAAGGTATCTCCCGCTAGAGGGGCTCCACCCCCCAGCCGGGAACAGCTCTAAGCTCCCGACTGGTCTCCCGGCAAGTGTGGAAGTGTGACGCATGTAAGAGTAAGTGTGTGTAAGTAACGGATGAGGATAGGGCAAAGAAGAGAAAGGAAAGATCGTACACAGTCCGTGACCTGTTTGTTAGAGTACTTCGCCGGCGTTCGCCTGGTATTGTTCGCAAAAACATGGAAAACTACCGAAAAGAGCAGCCGGCCGGCCCCTGAACTCAACTTAGCTATGTAGCTGGTGTCAAAGATCCTTCTACATCAAACATTTGGACCTGACACTCAGAGGCACTGTTATAACATCAATTGAATCGTTTATTTCAGAAACCCGTCAAACGCCAAATTTGTCATGTCAAGAAAATTGAGAAAAAGTGTCCCAGTTTTTCCGATTTCAAAATATTGTTTTTATATTAAAGCAGTTAATAAATGAATATTTTTCAGATAAATATGGAATAAGCGATGTGTTTATCCTCATGGGACAATATTCCACCGCTAAAGCGCGTTTTAAATTTTGGCGTTTGACGGGTTTCTGAAATAAACGATTCAATTGATGTCCTGAACCACCTTTGCCTGCACTACGGATGTACACGTAATATTCTGCGGCTCGAGTCAGTGACTTCTTGGCTGTCCGGGTGACGCCGCGTAGTGGGCTGAGCAGCCGACGTTTCACATCTCATGTAGCAGGCTTCCTCAGGGCAGTGACGCCGCGTTGCTGAGAGTAGGGTATTATGCATTGTCCGGTCTTGCCTCCCGGGTGGGGCAGGTGCGCCGTGTTTGGCGGAGGGGTCCCTCTCATTGGCTATGACCATGAGGACGGTCGCCGCGCGACCCGGGTTGGCACAGACCGCTAGCCAATCAGAGGGCCCCCTCCGCCAATCACGGCGCACCTGCCCCATCCGGGCGCCAAGACCGGACAATACATAATACACGAAAGCCAAGGTCACCGTACTGTAAAATTAAATCTGTCTTATTTACTCCACACCCCCATATAAAATATCTTTCTCACATTCATTTTTAATCCCCATTTCTTGTATTCGCCTGATAGTTTCCTAAACATGCATTCCAAATTTTCACCCGGACAGCCAAGAAGTCATCAACTCGAGCCGCGGAAGCTAACGTGTACATTTGACAAATCTCTACGGAGATAATGTGTTTCAAGCTAGAGAGGTTCACAAATTTGCCGTGAAGAAGCCTGCGACATGACAAGCGAAACGCCGGCCGCTCAGCCCTCTACGCGGCGTCACCCGGACAGCCAAGAAGTCATGCACTACGGATGTCGCGAATCACAGCATCGTAAGTTGAAACCTCTTCTCTTCCCCAGGTACGACCGGCTGATCGAGAGGGCCACGCCCATTTTCCTGCAACAAGTGGCGCTGGCGCGCTGTTTCGCGCCGTGCGCCACCGGCGCCAGGACCCGCACCTTCCGCGCCAACGCGCGGCGCCTCCTCGCCAGCGAGCTCAGTGTCTTGGCGCTGGACGCGCGCTCTCGGCAGTTGGTGGGCGCGGTACTCGCCGGGCCACTCTCTCGCCACGAAGTCTTCGGAGTAGACCTGGACGCCTTAGGTGTGTTCGTTATAGTTGACTATAAAAGGATTATTTACAAGCAACTCTGCAGGGTAATGAAGTACGATTTTAAAATTTATAAAATGCTATTAAGTATTGTCCGATTTAGAAAAGGTCAGTTACAAAACGAAAAATAGGACGAAAAGGGTTGGCACATTTCGTGTCGTGCTCCATCGGCCTTCT
>BLKR01002693.1:35000-182362 GCA_011170035.1 Teleogryllus occipitalis
AAACTCTCTTATCACCACTGTTTATCAATTTACGTGCGCGTTTTGTACACAGTTCGCGCGCCGTCAAATAAATAAAATGTTTTAAGTAATAAACTCATAACAATAATTAAAACATTCTTGCAACCTCTAACACGGTTCTCGCGTTCACGCTCCGAGGAACACTTCATCTCCCACTCTGACTGACTGGCATTGTTGTCCTCCAGGTTATATGGTTTCGCGGCGTACAAAAGCGGATCACCCGCTTATTGCGCCAAACAGCACAACGAAAAATATTTATTCTTCTCACTTATCAGCGTTTTCCTGACCTGTGGATGCTTCTACATCGTGTATTTACTGTATCATCTGGTTCGCCTCTCAATGTCTTATTTAATTAAATATTGCAAATCCCCGCTTGCTATCTTCTCATGACGTCACTACATGATGTCTCTTGTTTCGTATATTTTTCTAAATGAAAATGTAGGACTTAATTTTTATCTCACCCCCTAGGCGGCCTCCAAAATCGTGACTACTTTCAAAAATTTCGATAATTTTTGCTCTTTTATTCTGCCTAATTCTAATCTGTTCCGTTAATAATTACGAAAAACCCTATTTGTAATTACTTCCTTCACGGCAACAATGGCACCTACATATTCTTTTTCATTCCGCCGAAATGCACGGTTAAAATTCCCGAAATTAATCGAACCCCTGGTCCGATTTTGATGATTGTTGTTTAAAACGATTTCAAAAATGGTGCTCTATCAAATATTTGTGTCACGTTTCCCTTTCTTCCGCGCATTCATTTAATTTAAAAAGATGTTCGTGCGCGGCGCTACCGTCATTTGTCTCTTCGAATATAATTTATATCATTCCATTGGTATTTTTTTCCTTTTTTTCATGTAAAGGAAATGATAATTGACTTGGATGATCGTAAATCATTACAATATATATATATATATATATATATATATATATATATATATATATATATTATAACGCCCCGTCCAAGTATGGGCTATAGCGATGCCTGGCTGCGAGGGAGGCGAGCAGCGGCGTAGTTTGAAATGCGCGCTCCATGCCGGGGGCCTTAAGTCTCGAGGGTTCCAAGCAGAGTTCGCTGGTGTAGAGGACAGTGTCGACGCTTTGCTGGCGCCCAAAAAGCTCCGGTCTTTATGATGTGAGCAAGCGACCGGAGAGAATGGAGTGGTGAGAGTCGGGAGTGTGGAGCAGAGCTGTGTTGGTGGTATATGGGATGTAGCTCGCCACCACAAAACATGAGAGGAGGTAAAATGAAAAATTAATGTACTTGAATTTGTTGTGGAACTTTGAATGCACGAACAGAGGTGATATAGTGTTCGAGGTGCGTTGGAAGATGAAGGGACGGAGACATGCAAAGGTAACTGGATAGGAGAATGGGAATATACGTGAACTGGAGTCCTAACTGATTAATGTGAGTGCTAATAAAGCATTTAATTAACGGTTGTATAGTTGAATTGTGTAGGCGTGAGGTTAGAGGATCAATCTCTCCTTAAATTGAGATGTGGTAGTCCAATTTGGAATTGTGAAAGTATTGTAGGTGTGAGTCCTGGCATTTGAAGTGGCAAGTGACTTGTTTTGACTGTTCTTTTGCCGGATGTGTAATATTCTTTTACATACAAGATGTTCTGTTGCATTATTTTAAGTTGAGGACTTAAAGAGACTGATAAATGAATTTATGAATATAAATGTATCAATTTTCAATCACCAATATGCATATGTGGATTGTGAACCAATTATTTATTAATGAGAAAAGATCTTGAAGAAAGGTGAACTTTCACTTTCATTAACTGGTACTGTTGACAATTATGTGCTTTCTATTTGTAACTTATATTGCAATTTACGTACTCTAAGGAATGTGTCAAGAGTTGTTAATTTATGTTAAGTTGGGGGGTGAGATTCTGCAGTTTCTCTGTGGTAGTGCAATATTTTATTGAAGATTGTCCAATATCACAGATTGTGAAAAAAATA
Source organism: Teleogryllus occipitalis (assembly GCA_011170035.1). NCBI lineage: Eukaryota > Metazoa > Arthropoda > Insecta > Orthoptera > Gryllidae > Teleogryllus > Teleogryllus occipitalis. Next base: position 36,984 of record BLKR01002693.1, read on the forward strand.
GCTGAGAGGAAGGAGGACAGTTACACTGCTATTTCTACTGCCATAACGTTCAGAAAAATGTTTATTCATGAATTTCTTCTGATTGTAATTTGTATGGTGTAATTTCATGGCATGTAAAATTAGCATGTAACAGGATTGCTATGTGATCATGCAGGATAAAGTGGAAAAAAAATGTTACAATGATTACTTGTATGGTAATGAACTAGTATTATCATTAAAACTTTGGGTAATGATACACCCTACTTTCTTGAGTATTTATCAAAAGGTATAAGAAAACTTTGTCAGTATAAGAAAACTTTGTCAGTCATGAATATTTTTTATACAATTTCTGGAGAAATGGTGTAGGATGTTTATTCTAAAGTTTACATTGGAAATCAAAGTTCTATTGCTGTGTGTTGATCGTGATTGGATGTGAATTTATTATTGAAATGAGGGAATTGTGATGAGGAATGTATAAATCTGAATTGTTTTGGAGTGAAGGAACATAAGTGTTGTATAAATTAATTGAAATGATAATATTAATTACAAGGGACTTAATCATTTGTTCAAAGTTAATAATTTGATTTTCCATTTTTTTTAAAAGGATGTTAGATGGTTATAATTCTCAGAATAGTTCTAGAAACAGTACTTCTTTGTTGATTTGCTTGTTTTTTTTTGTTCTTGTATTTGGGTACGGGCAGCCAAACAATTGTACACTGTTGTGACATTATTTCTGTGCTGTTGCTTTTGTGTTTGTTTAGAAACTTGCAGATGTCTGTGTACTACAGTTTTCATTAAATGTCATTGTTTGTTTTTCGTAACATTGCACTTTCTTTTCTTTTTCGTGGGAAAGGTGTGGAACAACGCAGGCAAGAACCCTCCTTTAGCCCTCGATTTCCTATTAAGGAAATTTAAATTATCAATATTATTATTATTATTATTATTATTATTATTATTGCATCTCGATGACCAACCGCGGACGGCCCCTACCCACGCCGCCGCCGTCCGTTTGATAAAGCGTTGCGTCACAATATATATATATATATATATATATATATATATATATATATATATATATAAACCCATCCATATGCCCGTCCTGTTTCTGAATTTCTAATAAATATATGGATGCCAGGAAATGGTTACGAGAATGAGCTCCCAAGTTATATTTAATTATAATACCGTTGCTGACTCAGTCGGCGGGTTCTTTACCGAAATAATCGTGAATACTTACGATTATTTAATTCGCCCCCCCCATGCGGAGAAGCGTGAAATCTGAAATGCAAAATTTAAATATCCTACTGGATTGCACGTGACGGCAAATGATAATCAGCTTCTATCAATAGAAAATAACAAATTTATTTATAAATTTTAGTATAAGATTATTTTTGGTCATGACCTTTACTACAGCGCTATAGAACCTGTTATCCATGAGAATCTTGGGCGCTGTTCTGGTAAAGGTTGTCTCCCCGTATACTTCAGCGATGGGCCTCGTCCAATCTTCTTTCTTGCTACCGACCAAATCTTTATCTTGTCGTTTCTTCTCATAAACCACTATGTACACTGTTAATCCATTGGCTTTCCATCCCCATTCACCTGCTTGAATTGCTACAAGTTCTAATACTCCTTATTGTTCATTATCTAAGCAAAATCTGAAGTGCTATTAAAATATTAGCATATAAGTTCACCAAGTTATCATCGGGTTCCTATCATCGGTGACTAAGTTCAATTATCATTGTCCGCTTAATAAAACTTGTAAGTCCTACTTTTGGCATTTACTGTTCACTTCGTATAAAAAAATTTCTGAGTTCTATCTTTTGAATATTACTGACAAATCACTACGTCCGAACTCGGGTAAATTTTCTGTGTTCAAATAAATTGCTATATATCTAGCACCCTGATCCGATAACTATCGTGTCGAGAGCTCGAATAAATATTTCTGTATCCTATTTCAACATGTCAACTTTTTTCATCTTTTACTCTCTTGTTTCAAACAAAATTATGCAATCTACTTATCGTCCGCTTTTGAACTAATTGGCATTGTTTATATGTTGCACTCCGCTACCATGGCAACCAGCGTCTTTTTGCTAATAAAGTGTCATTTTGAATGAAATTCGCTGAATTTCATATTGGTGACAATCTGGTATGTGACAATATAATTTAATCTCTACCAAATTTTGCATCTATATTGCGACAATTCCGAAGAGCCCGTAAAAATTTCGCCTCTATTCATTATCTACTTCTTGGTATATCGATGTTGGCTACATGTTGTCGAATTCACTTTTAGTGGCATGGATTTTGATATATTCAAGGAAGAAATAAAGTCATTTTTACTTTCTCGTATACGTACGTACATACGGAATGATATACGTAGTATATAGAAAGTTATGAGATACTACGCGAAAAAAATGGCGAATTTCCGGCAGAAAAAAATAATTTGCCGAGCCCTGATAACGAAAATGAGAATAAAACCAGATGCTAAATTAAGAAAAAAATCCTCTAACACGTAGTGTACTTAGAATTTTTTTGTGTGGACACTATAATTTTTTTGTGTGTCCTTGATACCGAAAAGTCAATTGATGGCAAAACGTCCGTCCGTCCGTCCGTCTGTCTGTCTGTCTGTCTGTCTGTCTGTCTGTCTGTCTGTCTGTCTGTCTGTCTCTCCGTCTCTGTTCGTCTGTCTATCCATCCGTCTGTCCTGTCCGTCTGTCCTTCTCTCTATCCGTATGTCCGTCTGTACGTCCGTCTGTGAACACTACTAGCGCCAAAATCATACGTAAGATTTTTTCCAAATTGAAGAATATCCTGTCCGTCTGGCTCTAGTTGAAGATTTGAAATTTTGAAAAACATTCTTTAAAATTTGGGGTATTTTACATGAAGCCCCTGGGACATTTCCAAAATTTTCTCAAAATATGCTCCAATTTTTTTTTTAAATTTCTCGTAAGAATGGAGTAAAATACAGGTATAAAGGTGGCCTAGGGGCGATTTTCATTGTTAACTCTGAATTTTCAAAAATTGAAAAGGTTTGAATTACTTCCGGCGTTTTTCTACAACTAGAAAATTGAAGATAGAGATTTTTACTTCAAGTAAAACTTGTTCTTTATACTTAGTTCTTTCACTAAGGTCATGTATATATTTTTTGAAACTTTGAGTAGTTTTCGCGGAATATTGCGTGAAATATTGTCATTTTAAAAAATAACTAAAACAATATTTTCTCAAAAACGGATCCAAATTTTTTCTTTAAACTTTTGGTAGAAATAGTGCTAAATATACTCTATGAGATGACATAAACGTCATTTTGCTGGATTATTTTGTTATTTCAAAAAATACGAAAATGTAATTTTTTAACTTGCCTCTCACGTTGTTAATATTTACGTTATTTGCGATTTGTGGACATTATTGTATTTTCGAGTTCATGTGTTTTAAATATTGTCAAATAAAATTTCTCGAAAATTTAACATATTTCTGTTAAAGGAGCTCAAAATTTCGCATTTTCAGAAACGCTCACATGCAATTTTTTCAAAAATGGCTCCTATTTGTTTCTTCAAAGTTTTCCTACGGGTAGTGTTAATTGAACGTTTTAATATAACAGAAACTTAATTTTAGGGCACCCTTTTGTTTTTTCGAAAATAACGCAAACGTATTTTCTTTAAATATCTCTCACGCGATTAAGATGCACCTTCACATAGATATGTTACCATAATTGTATTTGTGAGTGGAAGTACGTCAAATGACTTCTATTTAAGTTTTTCGAAAACAAACATTTTCTTTGAAAAAGAGCTTTAAACTTCGCAATTACAGCACTGCTAAAACGCCATTTTCTTGAAATGACTCTAAAATTTTCAATGAAAATAGTCATTTAGGACGAGGTTTTACTCTTCTTCGTTATTATTAAATTAATATTTCAGTTATACTATTAGGAAACCGAAAAATTGGAAAAATGTAAAAAAAAATGTGTTTTGGGTTGCGATAGATGGCTGCTGGCAAGAGTATGTGGCAAGTCCGAGTAGCTAGTCCAGACCAAAGAAATTAGAAAACTAATACGAGAAAGCCTGTGCCATTCTGTAACATCACTAGTTTGGAAAGGGTTCCTAAGGGCTTCCTATATTTTCAAAAATTGAAAGATCTGTTTCAAATTCGTGGAGACTCGATTTCAGCCAGATCAAGTCTCCACGATGGGAAATATCTATTTTCGGGATAATTCTGTGTATGGTTTAGAAGATAGTGTAGTTCTTAGAGAACTAGAGACAAGCGGACTGACGGAAGGAGAGATGGACGGACAGATGGACGGACAGACGTTGATGGCCCAGATTTTGATTATATAGTGTAGATTATCTTAACTTTACACACATGTGTGAAGACTTAATATTTTTCTATTTTTCTGAACTTTTTTCATTTGTTGCGTCTTACGTCGAAGCAACTCGTCTCTGATCCCTTCTTAGGCCCGACATGGTGTAATGCTCCGTGAAGCTTTTTTTCTAGAACCTTCGTGACGTCGTAGTCTGTCAGTGTGTTTTATCCCTTCGGCCAGGAGCTCGGCGCCGTTAATAACCGGGATGCCTAGACCCAACCGGGAACCCCCGATGTCTCTACTTCTCTAAATCTCCCTGACTTCACGGAAAGTAGTTTCGAAATTTGACTAGCGGCGCCAGCTAAACTTAAATTAAAACTTGGGTTTCTGGTTTGAGACCAACTAGGTACTGCACATCCTCTGGAGAGCTGCACCTTGACTCTTGCATGACGAGTTAAATATTGCTTATGAAATGTTGTTGGCCACATTCATGTTTTGGTGAGCTAAGCAGCTGTATTAATAAAATTATCTTTAATGTCGCTGCACTGCAATTCGTGAATAATAATTCGTGTCACTGCAAAGACAACCAGGCATTTATAATCTGGCATCAAAATCATCTAGAAATAACATGTCATTGAGTGACTTTATTTATTTCACAGTTTTACATTGTTAAAAGCAACAGTCTGTTATTCAAAATTCTTACACTGTATATAATATTATTTTTATTTTTCCACTCGTTACGATCTTCATAATCATTACCTGATAAATTCTCTTTCAAAGTTTATAACCAGCTAAGGCTTAAGTCTTCCTTCTTCTTTTCCTACCCACAAGAAACCATACTAAAATGATTTTTGAAATTATCTTTTCTGCCATTTTTTAACATGTCCAAACCTTTGTAGTTGTTTACATTGAATAATTTTTAAAATTATATGTCTTTATTATTATTTTTCATATTTTTCCATTTCATTTTATCTAATGTTGATATCCTGATGACCAAAAAATTCATTATTACTGCTGCCAGTAATTTTGGTTTTAAATTTTTCTTCAATTTCCTAGTTTCTGACCCATGTACAAATGTACTTTCTACAAAGATTTATATATTCGTTATTTAGTTTCTTTGTTATATGTTTATCCCATAATACTTCTTTTTTTATTTAAAGTATTGATGTAGCTGATCTTCCTTTATTGATGTCTGATATCAACTTAATTTCCAACCTTATTTATTTCTACTCCCAAATTTTTAAATTTTGATTAACATATAAATTTCCTTTTCCGTACTGTAAAATTAAATCTGTATTATTTACTCCACACCCGATTATAAAATATCTTTCTCATATTCATTTTTAATCCCCATTTCTTGTGTTCGTCTGATAATTTCCTAAACATGTATTCCAAATTTTTGAGCGATTTATTTTGATTTTCAGGAGCTGAAGAGGAAGATCCTTTTTATAAGCACAGGAAACGGTTCTTTACCGCTGTGCACCAACGTCTGGACCTCTTTTCACGTCTAGGCGTATCCGAAATCATGGACTTTGCATACGGATTTGTGGATGAATCGTACCGTGCGAACGGTAAGATCCTGTAGAATTCAACCAATGAAAAACAAAAACGTTAAAGAAACGGGTTAAAAATTTAAATTTATTTATTGTATAATAATGAAAATGATAATAATAATAATAACAATAATGCAAACGTTGAATGGCAAGGCTGGTGGAGTGACAAGAGGTAGAGATAAAGAGAGGGTTAGAATTAGAAAGAGGGAGATAGGTAGAAAGAAGGATATAGATATAAATAAGTAGCTACACAGATAGGTATATACATAGCTAGATAGATACATACATAGATAGCAGTGGCGAAGCTGAAGGGTAATCTGGGAAGCTTAGAATACCCAAATTATTTTTCAGCAAAATCTGCCATTATGTGTGCCATTTTTGCAATATTTTTTTCCGAATCGTTAAAGAAAATTAAATGTTTTCCACTTCTTTTCCTCGCTTACGCGCGAGATAATCAGCCGGTCCGCTAACTAGACGGGGATCCTGCCAGTGGACAGACACCGGCTGGCTCTGCCACGCATGCGCACAAGAGGGCGCGCGGTATCTCCCTCTCACTCGCACTCACTGGGCAGAGATCCGCAGAGAGCCTAGGCCACCGGGAGGCACGGACTTGTACCGCGATGCACGTCCACGTCCCACCCAGGCAAATTCACTTCATCACCTGACGCTGTGGGGAGAGTAGACTAAGTTGTTTGTGTGACTTTAGTGTGATTTTTGTTCGTGTTTTCTTTATGAAACAATTAATGAAGCTAAAGATTTAGTGTTATAGAGAACGTCCCACTGACTATGCACCAGTTCCATTACTTCTGAACGGTCACGATATAGAAATGCAGTTTTCGCACAACAATGCGGAATCATGAGGCAAGTAATAAGCCGTAGAGATAGATGTAGTAGAGATACGTAGTAACATGCCGAGTTAGATATGAGGAGACTATCGAAATCTGCATCAAAGCAGACATGACCATGAATAAACTTTCAGCGTCAGAATTATTTCAAAGACACAAAGTTGTTTCTTTTAAAATTATTGATGCAGTAGTGACTCTTGCATAGTGTAGACATAGTGTAGTGACTCTTGCATAGTGAGACTTGAAAACTTTTATTGTATTGAATTTTCTGACAAAAAGCAGTTTTACACGTACCTAGCGTCTGAAACGTTTTCTTTCCCAATAAAATAATAATCCATTTTACATTCCATATCCATTAACTCATTTTTCATTTTGGAGATTTGACCAATGTTGTGCTCAGCCCTTCAAAAATTAACGAAGTCAAGAAGACAAATAAACGACACCAGCACTTTCTTCCACCAAAGTGGAACGTGGAAACTAAATTAGAGGCTCACTTTTCGGACGACAACTTGTAACTGGACCGAACGAACTACGTAGGCCGTTTTTTTTCAACCTCTGTTAGAGGCGTTAAACCACGGGAACAAATAGGATTTTGGAATGTCCAGTGATCGATTGCGCGACTTTTACACCATAACAACTGCGACTACCGATACCATATCGACCGGGAGCGGTAGCTCAGTGCATCAGCTGATGTCCCTGCAGCACCTCTGACCGAGAGGTCCTAGGTTCCCACTCCCCACGGCGGCAGGATTTTCGACACTAGCTTTTCAGCTAGGTCGAGTTCAGTCGCTGTCTGGAGGGGAAATCTAGCGGCCGGCTGCTCTGATCAGTAGTTTTCCGTGTTTTTTTCGATCAACACCTGGCGAATGCCGGAGCAGTACCCTACCAAACGGGCCACGGACCGCGCGCGATCTTACCTTCCTCTTCCTTGTCCTCCTCTTTCCTTACGCACACGCTTACACTAACATGTACTACACTACCACATATTCCGGGAGACCGATCGGGAGCTTCCTGGTAAGGGGGAAACCCCACTAGCCGACGGTAGGTCGGCGCCGGATCTCGCCATCCAGCGGGGGAAGATCCCCGCCATCTCCCGAGAACAAACATGCACTACACTAACGGGACTAATGACCGAAGCAGTTGACGCGCCCGGAAACACGAAAAAAACAACCAAACCAACGGACACCATATGGCCAATTTGAACGCAGCTGTTAGATTGTGATGGTGGTGGGTATGTTTGATGCCCTCATCCAACGAGCTGCAAAGTAATGTTCGATTTTTTCAAGAAGGTAATGATGCAACATAAATTCATCAAAGAATGAAGCGAAAACATAGTATAGACATTCAAACAAATGAAAGGAAGCACTATGAACCCCACGTCGTCTAGAACAACACATGTACCTTGTTCTATCAGGGAGACACGTCCCATGAGTGGGTATCTATGGCTTTTCGCCTTTATCCGCAACCCCCGCCGACGCCCATAGGTCGCCCATACGCCCACACGTCCACACGCGCATACGCTCACAGTCCGGCAGCCGGATACAGAACCCAGTTCGGCAGCCTCCCCGTACAAAACCTGGGTACGGGCCGCCTTGCCAACTCAGAGCTCTTAACTACCCAGACTAGTGCCGAGGCTAAAACGATGTGCTATTCACATGCGCCGGGAACAAATTCCCTCCTCTTTGCCCAGAATACCAGTCCACTGTCACGACGAAGCCGAGAGCCCATCTGGGATCCACCTGAACTAAGGTCCGGGCGGCTCAGACCCTCCCGGTAGTGCTAATTGCATTGTTAATTACAAGTCATTTTGGTGTATCATTTTGTTTTTTCTGAAATTACCAAATGCAATTTTTTGAAATGTCTCTCACGCCATTAATGTGCACATTTCCAGCGATTTGTAAACAATATGGCATTTGTGAGTTAATGTGCTGTAAATGACTTCAAATAACGTATTCCGAAAACTCAAAACTTTTCTGTGAAAAAGAGCTTCAACTTCGCATTCTTAGTAACGTTTAAATGATATTTTCTTAAAAGTGGCTGCAAATTTGTTGATGAAAATTGTCATTTACGACGAGGTTTTACTCTTCTTTAATATTCTTAAAGTAATTTCTCGGTTCTGCTCTTAGGAAACGGAACAATTGAGAAATTTAAAAAAATGTACTTTGAGCGGAAGCCGATGGCAACTGGCTAGAGTATGTAGCAAGACCGATAAACCAGCCCAGATCAAAGAAAATAGAAAATTAGTACGAGAAAGTCTTTGCCGTTCTGTAGCACTACTAGTTATGTATTTATAATTCTTTACCTATTTGTCTCTAAATTTTATTAATATTTGTCTATGTGCGATATCAATATTTGCCTATAAGCAAATGTCCCCTCGGGTTACGTATGTTTTTGCACGTTATACCAACACCAAATATAAGAGTAAAAAGGAAATCAAAGACACCTTAACCACCATTCACCATTCAACAAATGCCGGGTCGTACAGCTGTTTATACACTGTCAATATGGCGACCATGCGCATAATATCTTCACCGTGGTCGATCTTCCTTAACGGGACTAACGGGACTGACGACAGTCGCCGTGCCCGAAAACATCAAAGAATGAATGAATTCACAGCCACATGCACGTGGCGCTCTTCTTGTTCGCAGGGCTGATGTCTCGGTTGCTGGGAGCGTCTGCACAATTAGCAGCTCAGCAGGGCCTCCGGGCAGGCAAAGGAGAATCCACGTTGCAGAAAATCGACACAACCTTGCTACGAAGGGGCTTCAGCCGTGTTTACTCCATGCCCTTGAAGGAGTACTCTTGGGATGGCGAAGCCATTTTCGCGAGTGCGAAAGCACCCGAGGACATCTTCAGAGTGTACGCATGCCGATTGATAAACGCGGCTCCTTACATTGTTCCTTTGGCCGAACATGAAGTAAGCCAGACAAGCGGAGGGCATAGGTCAAATTAACCCTGCACCGCGGGCGCCAATTCTCATTAGGAATGCGGCATCCACCACAAAACTTGGATGTTTCCAATCATCGAAATAAAAACATGGATGATAATCGCTCAAAAACCGTCGATTTTTGTTTTCAAAAGTTTTTTAGTAATCTGACATTCACTGGGAAGAATTTAAATTGGAGTATTATTTTAATGGGGATAATCAATAATAAATAATAAATACATTTAATAAATAATAAATAATAAATAATATTAATACATAATAAATAAATAAAGAATAATAATAGTAATAACAATAAGAAGAAGAAATAATAATACAGAACTAAAAATAAACAAAACAAACAAAAAGTAAAGCAATTTACTAAACTGAACCTGAAATCCCTAGCGCTCAAGATGATTTCAAGGATTCAAGAGTAACATCAAATCGCGGTAAAAGGATGTGACAAGAAAGAGGAGGCCCTACGGCTACTGCACCTGCGTTGTTTTTAAACCTAAAAATAAAAACTTGGAATAATGCATCGCACAAACAACCATCGATGTTTCAAAACATCAACGTTCAAAATAAAACTATGTTAATCATATACTTAAAAAGAACATCGATGCTTCCAAAATTCAAAGTTTAGAATAAAACCATGTTAATCATATACTTCCTAAAAGCATCGATGTTTCCAAACATGAAAATAAAATATCAATGTTAATAATATGTCGCTCAAAAAAATCTATGTTAAAAATCATTGACATTCAAAATAAGAATGAGATAACCCTGTTAATGAACATTGCTCAAAATCCATCCATGTTTTTAAACAACGATGTCAAAAGTGTTTTAGGGACATTAAGCTACTGGGGGACTTTAATTTGAGAGTATCTATTAATTTTTAATTGAGCATTTCAGAGAAAATGGGGTAAAAGTGCATTTTTGGCTAATTTTGATTTAGGAGTAAAGGTGTAAAGTAAAAACTCTATTTTATTTCGAGGACATATGGTATTCCCATAGCTAAATCAGTTGCAACATTCTAGCGATTGAAAACCTTCTATAGCGTTTTCTACAGTCATATAACTTTGAACTGGATTTACTCAATATAACATTTAAGATACTTATATTCTTTATGCTCTAAACCTAATTAAGATTATTATTAATAATAATAATAATGATAATAATAATAATAATAATAATAATAATAATAATAATAATAATAATAATAATAATAATAATAATAATAATAATAATAAGCCCCGTGAGGTGTCGGGGTTTTTGGTAGAATAGCACCAAGGGATTTCCCCCTCTCGTAAGAGCCGACTAACCGGAGCAGCGGACCGCTGTCCTTTACCTAGTAATCCATTCCCGTCGCCCCTGTATCTGTCCTCTCGCCCCCGAATCTGGGCATGTGGATCGAGTAGCTTGTTGTCCTCCGTTTCATCACTCCCTAAGAACCCTATTTTCCTACCCGTACTTATTCCTACCTAGTTTCCCTTGTAGCTGGCAGAGAGCTATAAAATGTATTAGCCATTTGATACGGAGCAGTTCGTACAGTATGAAGCCTCGGATGTGCCAGGGAGTAGGGCTGTACGTGGCACGGGACCCTAGCCCGATGATAATAACGTAAGCGATCAAAATGGCAATGCCTCTCTCAAAATCCAGTGAGGAGAATGCGTCAACTTCATCTGGACTGCGTACCAAGAGGAGTGCCTCCAGAAGAAATGAAACAGTCAATAGAATTAAATGGAGCAGAGAAATGAGCAAAAAAGTTATTAGCACTTACCTGCTCATAAGTGAATGTAGAGACGATCACTTACCGGGTTGGGGACATAAACTCCACTCTGAATTTTCTAAAACCTACCCAGAATTCAACTTGACTGAACAAAACCTAGCCGATCGTAACTACGTAATTATGAAACGAAAGTATCTTACCCAGATCGAAATTGATGAAATACGTAGAGAAGTGGGTAGTGAACTTCAGGCAGCTGTAGAAGAGCATCAAACTGGTGATAATAACGAGACGAGAATAGAGAGATGATTTGAGTATAAAAAAGGAAACCGTTGAAAAGTTTGTAGGATATTTCTATCTGTTCCGAGGTACAGATCCTCTTGTTAGGCCTAAAATTCCAAAGTTGATCTTTGGGACTACTGGGGAATTATCTCTGGGAAACAAACTAATATTCTTATTAAGCAAGTTGATCAGGTAATACCTCAGGTTGCTGCCGAATTAAATAACTTGACAGATATTCATACTGCCTTGTATGCAGCTGCAGTTGCTGTAATAGATGTTAATGGACAGCGCATTCAGAATAGTCCACCAAGCAACACAAAGAAAGCGAGAAAACCTGCATAGGAATTTAGGCTGGAAGAATCTATTGTTAAACTGAGAACAGAGATAAATATAATTCATGAATTTCTTTCAAACAACGAAAGTAGAAGAGTAAAGCATAAAATTAATATCTACATAAAATGCAAATCAACATCAACAACTCCGAGTTAAGACAATAACTAACCCTGTACCACGATGAAGCTAGACAAAAGCTCAAAGCTAAGGGTGCTATATTGCGAAGATACAATTAATACTCAAAGCAAAACAGCAAAATATGTTATTTGAGAGGAACCAGAAGGTATTCTATCGGAACTTGGAACACAAAGCTGATAGCCAGGAGAAAGTTGATAGTTATAAATTCAAGTCATACTGGCAGGATATCTGGACTAACCCTTCAAGCTACAATCATGATGCATCATGGCTCTCTGAACATCAGGAAAAGATGGGCAACCTTCCAGAAATGTCTGAAGTCCACATTACCACCGAGGATATTGAAAGAAGTCTTAAGAAATGTCAAAATTGAAAATTTGCGAGAGATCCTAGCTCCCGAATCAGCCATTTATTGTTTATGGATGATCTTAAACTGTTTGCCGAGAACCAAAACCACCTGAAAGCGCTGAAGTATGTGACGCGGGTATTTAGTGAAGACATTGCTATGTCCTTTGAATTTGGTAAATGTGCCGAAATACACCTAAAAATTGGTAAATTGGTCGAATTACCTGATGAAACTTGTGATTTTCGACAGCTTTTGTACCACGACACTAATAAATACCTTGGTATCCAACACAAATAGACGAGTGAACCACACAAATATGAAGTTGATATTCAAGGAAAGATACAAATCAAGAATCAAAAAGTTGATGAACAAAAAATTGTACTCAAGGAATCTAATAAGTGCTATTAACACCAATGCTGTCCCAGTATTGACATATTCCTTTGGTGTTCTGAAATATTCAGACACAGATACGATTAGATAGAATTTATTCTACAATTGGGCAAATGATGCCCGGTGGCAGAATGCAAAATTACAATTACAAATAAAATAATATATAAAAAATAAATATAAACAAATTGTCATTTCCTATATATGCAGATGGCATTTACATTCCTATACTAAACATTAAAATGCATACACACTACCATATAAATGAATAAACTTACATATTACACAAATATACATACATACAAACATACACGCGTATATACATAGAGAGACGAAGGAACCCTCACCTACACTACCAATCAGAACTTATTCAGTCATATTCAGAAGAAATGAAATCACTTCACTTCACTTCACTTCACTTCACTGCACTGCATATAACTTTATCTAAATATTAATTGTTCAATACTTTTTCTGTAGACTACGCATAATCGCACCTTTCACTTCACTTCACTTCACTTCACTATACGTTTTCACCCTACTGACTAATTTCCTATATTTTTTTTCTAAACCCTCGCGCTGAGCAAGGAAAGGGCTCAAAAACTGCCGCAGGCAAATCGTTCCAATCTACTATAGTTCTGTTTACGAAGGAGAATTTCCCTACGTCCGTTGTTTGTATTCTTGTTCTAATTTTATATTTGTGATCAAATCTATTTAAATAATCTGGTTTATCTAGCCTTCCCCGAATTTCCTGCCATGCGGAGCAACCAACGTAAGATTTATACAGCGCGCAAAGTCGTGCCCTCTTCCTCCGGCGTTCTAATGATTCCCAATACGCAGGTGTGTTCTTCCGAAATGTATATTTTGCCGCTCTGTTTTGTATCCTCTCTAAGCTCTTTTTAAGTCCTATTCTGTACGGATCCCAACAACTAGCTCCGTATTCCATTACCGGCCTAACAAGCGAGGTATACGCGATTTCCTTTGCTTTCGTATTACATTTTTTAAGATTTCTCATGACGAAATGCATAGACCTCCAAGCTTTACCAACTACATAGTTCGTTTGTTTCTCCCACCCCACCCCACCCCAATTACTCGAACCACCCTCACAAAATTCAGAATACATCATCCCAAGAGCGCTGTCGAAAGGCTTTATCTTCCCAGAAACCAAGGAGGTAGAGGCCTGCTTAATATCTTCAATCTGTGCAGGTCACAAGAAAAGAAAATGCGAATGTACTTTCACGCCTCGGATAGTGTGTTACTGAAGAATGTAGTTGCTGTAGATGCAAACTATTCAGCTCTAAATCTCCAGAAGACTGAAACCAACACTGAAATTGTTTCCCAGATATGTAACATGCAGACATTGGAAGAACAAGACCCTTCATGGAAAATATCCTAATCTCTTAAATAACCCATCAGTTGATAAAGTCTCTTCTCTCCTGTGGTTGAAAATGGGATATTTATTTCCTGAAACTGAAGGATTTATAATAGCAATTCAAGATCGCGTAATAAAAACGCGCAATTATGATAAACACATACTGAAGAGCAGAATAAAAGATGTCTGTAGAATGTGTAATCAACCAAATGAGATGAGCGACCATGTGATTGCAGGATGCCCAGTTCTTGGCAACACTGCATATCTTGGGAGGCACAATCAAGTAGCTAAAATAATCCATAGACAATTGGCATCAACTTATAGACTAATTGAGAACCGTCCACCATTTTACAAATATTCACCTTCACCGGTTATAGAAAATCCTGAAATAGTATTCTACTGGGATAGACCTATTGTCACTGATAAAGCGGTGGATTATAATCACCCGGACATAGTAGTTATCAATAAAATACAAAAGTATGCAACAATTATAGATGTAGGCTGTCCACTGACAAACAATCTCAATAAGACGGAATCGGAGAAGATTTCTAAATCCCAGAATTTGGCAGCAGAAATCTAACATGTTTGGCAACTGTACTCAGTAAGCCAGTGCCAATAATCATCTCAGCCACAGGAGTGGTGACGGACTGATTTGCTTCAGGTCTTACAAAAATAGGATTATTAAAAGGAATCTGCATAACCATCTAAAAACTTTAATCCTACGACTTGCCATATTGTGCGAAAATTCTTAAATTGAACGACGGACAAACATGAATTTCTTCCCCGCCTTTCATCAGATCTGTCATTACCAGTTGCATTTGCCAGAGCCTAAGTCGTATGAATAGATGAATGGTTTTCCATGCTTACTGAGAAAAGTACGGAAAAATATAATAATAATAATAATAATAATAATAATAATAATAATAATAATAATAATAATAATACAGAACAAAAAATAATTTGACTGATGTCACTACATTGCCTCTGCCCAAGAAGTTCTAGGTTCGAATCCCGACAGACAGGATTTTGGATACTACATACCTAGGTCGAGTTCTGTCGCTATCTGGGGAGAAATTCTAGCGGGTCAGCTGCTCTTGTCGGTATTCAGTGATTTATCCTATCAACACCAGGCGAATGCCGGAGCAGTACCCTAACAAACAGGCCACGGACCGCGCGCCATCTTTCCTTCACATTCCTTGTCCCATCTTACTCCTTACTTACACATACACTAACATGCACTCCACTACCACAGTTGCCGGGAAGCCGGTCGGAAGCTTAGACTTTGTCTCGACTGGGGCGGTGCCCCGCTGGTGGGAGATACCTTGTTGAGGATAACCTTCCTAGCCGACGGTCAGGCGGAGCCGGATCTTGCTATCCAGCAGGGCAAGATCACCGCCATCGCGAGGAAAATCAACATATACTACACTTACAGGACCTATGACCTTAGAAGTTGACGCGCCCGGAGTATGTTATTGGTGTCTCCATATATATTCTCAATTCAGCCAAACAGTGAATAAAGAAATCAATTCGAAGCAGAGTTTATAAAGTGAAGGTTTCAAGCTCTAATTGTTGTTTTTTGGAAAATTCTGGCAAAAAAATTTATCATTATCATGAAACATTTTTAGCACTCTGCTTTTGAATATTAATTCGGTGTACATATTGTCATTTTGGATTTTAGTGAAACAACAGATCTGAAGCACATATTTAAAAATGATTTATAGAGGAAACTAATAAAGTGAAGTATATTTGATTTTTTATAATGCCTTTACTGTTTTGAATCACTTATTGGATTCTTTTTGTATGTTTTTGACTAAAAGCTGGAAAGATCCCTGACCACAGCAGCAGTTTCAAAATTGCCCTTTTTTATTTTATTTTTCATTCATATAACTTGGAATAAACTCAAGATCAAGATTTATGTTGATCTGTGTAATCTTTATAATAGTGCTAGTTAATGTTAAATTATTTATGGTTTGGCAAGACTTATTTTTTTCCTTTTTCTCAGCCTGCAAGTCTTTTTTCACAATCATACGACGAAAATGTTATAAAGTGAAATAATATAAAATAATAGTAACAGTCTAGTATCAAGTATAAAAACAGAAGATAACAAGATTGTATACAACAAATTATATAACTGTATATTAAATAAATAATGAAACATACTTGATTATTTATTTCTTTACCATACGTTTAAGTCGAAGTGTTGCTCGGTGCCAGATCTCACTATTCTGTGTGGAGATAGCATCACCATCCGTGACAAAAACAAGCTCTACACTTACGGGACTTAGACCACAGTTCATACACCCATAAAACCAAATAATCAAGCGAGGCGCTATATATTGCTTAATTGCAGTTTTTGCCATTGGATATCGAGTCACCGATATCTAAGTTGATATCGAATCTATTAATTGAATTTCTTTGTGTTCAATCACAAAGTGGCACTTCCTTGGTAAACTCTAAACGGCGACACTTTTTTCTGATACTAGTGTATTTAAAATATTTTGGGTTAACTAAAAATGTATATTTATTTATTATAAAAATATATTGTGATATACCAAAATGACGAACCATTTTTATTTATGAAAATGTCATGTATGTGAAGCAGAATATAGGGATGTCAATAGACGATCGCGGGGGGGGGGTAGCTATGTGACAAGTAAAAAAACGGCCTTAAACGTCATTTTCGCTAGGGGAAGAGGATGTGGAAGTGACCGGGCGGAGGCGGTAATAGTACTGTTTTTTGTTAGACAAAAGAGGATGATAAAGAGTTCTGATGTTTTGGATTTTATGAAGAAGAGTGACACTCTCTCTAGCAACACGATAATGAGCGGATCGGCTCCTGGCATTTTACTAGGTCGAGGAAAGACTGTTGATTGGCCAAATCCGATGCAATAACTTGTTATTGCATCGGATTTGTTAATTAAGTATATCGTTTCTTATATTATGATCAGTGGCGGCTCGTGGGTATTCGCACGTTCGCATGTGCACACCCATTGCGGTGCAATGTTTCTTAAACATTTCTTAACATGAGGGGAATACAAGACCTCTCAGAGCGTTTCCGAAACATGGTATTTCAAAACACGCGCCGTTCGGAAGCTGCGATTGACTGTCCGCCGCCAATGCCCTTCGTGACAGCAGGCTAGAGCACACTCGGGAAATGCGAACGAGCCGACGGAGTCGGTGGCTCCCGCGGGGCTGAAGGGGAAAGAGGGGGAACATGGTGGCTTACGGGCGGTGGGAACACACTTCGGACCGTGCGGATATTACTGCGCAGGCGCGACCTCTGAAGTGCCTTGACATGTCCTGAAGAACACTCGGCTAGCCAAATTTTTTAAGAGACGTTAGTGTGGTATTGATAGAAGAAAGTGTGAGATATCTCTTCACGTAAATGAGCTCTCACCCCTTCCAAAGCAATTCTTCGGTAGCGCGCGAAACGCAAACGCATTGCTGTGCAGTGTTGCATTCATAAATATTGTATTAATCGAATTTTTATCGAATCGTTGTTTGCACATTTTAAAGGGAGTTGCAATTACAAATCCATTCCTAATCACGTGAAAACCAAAATGTATTGTGTAAACGTATTTAGGAGGTTACTTTTTAAAGCGTTTTGAAAAACCGAAGTTAGAGTGTTCGTTTTTATGTGAAGTGTGTTTGTACAACTGACAATGAATAGCGCCGAAAATATTAAAATAACGTCAATGGAAAAGTCACAGACAAAATTGCTGAAAAGAAACAGCATTTACTGAAGCGACATAGACTTTGTGTTTCGTCAGTCAGTGTAGACGGCAAACTATCCAGATTTTTTGATTATTGGGTATAAAAACTTGTACTTTTAAGCATAAATTTGTACAGCGAGTTTATGGAAAATACTCCATAGAAAAGGTGCGAGTAAAATGCTTCGAATCACTGTGTTTCTCGACATCCTTTGAAAAACGTTCTTGAAGCGCCGAATCATGCGGTAACACGACACAAGTAGTAAATATTTCGGAGGGGTCCTTGCCGAGCGAAGTCACAACGAATGTTGTGAAAAGAAATGCGGTCAACCCTCGTTGGTGATCAAAGGAACTATTCAACATGTTATCAAACTTCATAGGATGCCTTGTTTCTAATTGTCATTATCTATGTTAATGAATATATGTATATGTATTGTAATGTATGCCTGTATGTATGGGCATGTGTGTGAGTGTGTGTGTGTGGGAGAGAGAGGGGGGAGGAAGGGAAAGAGAAGAGAGACGTTGCACACCCTAAGGCCGTGTACTGCCATGGCCATGGTACTGCGTGAGCTACATCTTGCGGCAGCGTCACGTGACAGCTTCAGGCGACAAATTTCAAACACTCGGTGTCTTATGTGCCCGTCCATGGCCACCTTCAGAAGGTGGCCATGGCCCGTCCTGCGTCGTTGATATCCGCGGCGAAGCGACGAAAGCGCTTCAAGCGGCGGCGTCCGAAATTCAAATGTGTTTCAATCTTGTCGCTACTTGTCGCCGCTTCTCGCTGTGTCGCGCGTATATTTTCGCTGTTTTGGGCTTCAATTTCCCATTTCAAAGATGTCGAATACCGATATAACGGAATGTTTAACTGAAGATCTGAAAAATACAAGGGAATTGTGGAAGAAGAGATTGAATAACTACCACAGTAGAAATGTAAGCGGCGAATTGTGAAAGGAAGAGACTAATGCACTGAAAATAACAAATAAGTTTGTTTTTTGATTAAATGCTGTTAATTTATATTATTCTCAGTGAATTTGTCTGATGCTAATTATATTGCGTAGTACATACATCACGATATATTATATACCAGTATTCCTGTAGACGTAAATGAGGTTAGGTTTCTATTGTAACCAAACCGGCAGGGCTATTGAAATAATTGCAAATAGTCTGTCTTATTTCACGGGCTTCTCTTGAGGATAAATTAAACCTACTACTAACTGGCAGAGTGTATATCTGTGGAGAATTTGTTGAATATAACAAAAATCTTGAATGTTTCCTTTGAAACATTTCGACTGTCGCTGTCGCAGCCTCTTGTCGCTTACGTAGGACACCACGCGCTCTGTCGCGCGGCATCGCAACTTGTCGCTTGAAGCTGACGCAAGCTATCGGTGGTCGCCGCCGCCGGTTGTAGCTCACGCAAGACACGGCCTAATAGTATGACCACGAGCCACCACTGATTAGGATAAAATGTTCTTGTGGGAAGAAACGTAGGAATTATACAAAGTAATAGTCAGTACGTGCATAGGCGTCCACCTGTGACGCGAGTAAGGGAAGTAACGGGTAATAATAGTATCGCTGGGAGAATTTGAACTTGATCGCGAACATTAGGCGGAGGACTTTATGAAGAAGGAAGATTCTGCTGCGACGACGGAGAAGATTCTACAGGGCGCCATCGAATGGAGAAGTGAAGATCGCGCGAAGATCCGCGAATATAACAAGGTTCATTTGTAATTATTACAAGATAGAGAGGGCTGGCCAAAGATAATTTCATTTTGATTAACTATGAAACAATTTTTGTTTAACTTTTATCAGAATCATGATATTTCACATTATAATAAATTCCAATTTGTTACTTTAAAAGAAAGCTGATTATCATTATTCGTTACGTGCAATCCAGTAGTAGATATTTTGATAACATTTTCCGATTCCTCGCCACTCCGTATGGATGGCAGCTTGAGTAATTGGTTACGGAGTAAGTAGCAACAATTATGAACTTCTAACCCAATGAACTGAGCTAGCACGACATAATTTTGGATGAGAAATATTAAAATTACGTGGGAAACATCAGGGTTACAGTTACGTAAACATCAGGGTTACATTATTTTCTGGCGCTCAAATTAATAACTAAATTATTTGAAAAATAATTAAGAGTGTCATTCAAACGAAACGAGTTATGAATCTAACGTAATTAATAATTCGTAAAGTTATGAATTTTGCTGGGAGAAAGAAGGGTTTGTTCCAATATATTTATTTATTTGCCACTAAAAACTGTTTTATTGATGGCGAATAACTTGTTATAACATATTTTTACTTTCTCGCAACGGAGTAGGGAGACAGTTATGTAGTGCTGTGAGAAAAAAGAGAATTTTCGGCACAATAATTAGTTTATGCAATTAGTTTACAATATTAAGCTTTATTGCATAAATACATGTTTTGAAAACGAGTGACATTAGAAACCTGTTTTCAAATTTCTACGAATTTAATAAACCAACATTATAAACGAGTTGCATTCGCTATTTTTTGTATATCAGCATCATAAGAGAATCACACTTCATTTCGCGAAACAATTTTCTGGTGACGTCTGAGGTATTGGCATGCAAAGACCTCTGGAAAATAATTTCAAGATGGCATTGTTGTCATCTGTGCGAGAAAACGGTGGCCGGCTGTTCCGTTTACCTTCACCTCCTCCTACGATTCTCTCGCAGCGATTGGCTGAAAGTGTGATGACGCGGTTTTCCGTGTCAAAAATATTAATACGTAATTATTTGTGTCGAAAAATTCCCAATTTTGAACGATTCCTTGCAACAGAAAAGGTCGTTTATAATGCTGGTAACCAAAAAAACTCTTATTACAGGGCTCTGGTAACGAAAATTGGGATAAATCCAGTTTCTAAATGTAGAAAATAACCTTTAACACATGATGTATCGAGGCCCCTTTTTTTGTGGGTCCTTGATATAAAAAAATCGAATGACGGCAAAACATCGGTTTGTCCGCCTGGGAACAACGCTAGCGGCTAAACCTTTCAGCCGATTTTCTCCAAAATCGATGTTCTTTAATCGATCTGGCTGATGGATGGCTCGCGGCCCCAGGAATTTGAAATACATATTTTCATTTTAGGGGTACTTTACAAGAAGCCCCTGAGACATTTTTAAAATTAAAAAAAATGGCTCTTTAGTTCTTGATGGAATGTTGTTCTTGGATACTATGAAAGACGTTTAAGAGAATGGTGCAAGCCTATGTTCGTAAAAACTCCGATTTTTCGAATATTGCAAAAGTTGAAAAATTTTCGGCGCCTTCCTACTACTTAAGTACAGAGTGTTTTTTTTATTGTTCGCCGAAGAATCAGGCCGCGTCGCCCGGGCAATCGAGGGCTCACTCGCCGGGAGAAATGCTGATTCACCGCCCGTGCTGCCATATGAAAACTATCGCTACCGCGTAACTTACCTTAAAGAAGATGCTGAAAGTGGTGTCCTTCGGCTCGAATGCATTCTTGGCACCTCCGGAATAAATTATGATTAACCCTTTGAAGTAAATCTCGAGGAATTGCGGCGATTTTTCTCTTCAATAGAGCGCCGGAGCTCTTCCTCCAAATGCGGGTTTTCTGCATATACCTGATCTTTCAAGTATCCCCAAAGGAAAAAGTCACAAGGAGTCAGATCAGGTGATCTAGGAGGCCAGAACTCACGACTAATTATTCTATCATCACTATAAACATTATTTAAGAAGTTCATGGATCGACCAGCAGTGTGAGCTGTTGCCGAATCCTGTTGAAAGTAACCATAGAACCTTTCTTCTGGTGTCAATTGTTCGAAGAATAATGTCAATATCTGATGAATGTAAACATCAGCAGTAACGGTGGTGTTGAAAAAACAGGTCCGATAATTCTTGTGGAACTCAACGCACACCACACTCCTATCTTTACGTCGTGAAGTGGTTCTTCATGAAACAGGTGAGGGTTTTGTGCACTCCAATAGCGGTTGTTTTGGCTGTTAACGTATCCACTCAGATGAAACCACGCTTCATCAAAAAAAAAAGTCAAAGCAGGATCAAGATCACCGTCATGTACGCTCTGCAAAAAATATTCCGCAAAACGTACTCGGGATTCTGGGTCACGAGGCTGCAACGCATGAACAACAGTGGTCTTGTATGGCCGAAGCTTTAAAAGCTTAGTGGCTGTTCTGGCTGAGCTCGTGGATACACGTGCCTGTTGTCCAAGACGCCTCAAAGATTTTCTTGGGGATTGTTGGAACCTGGCAGAAATTTCTCTCACCTTCTCTTCTGTCAGGACATGGCGCTTTCGACACTTTCGTTTGTCTATTAAAATTCCCTGGGTGCGAAGTTTCTTAACAATCTTCAAAATTGTTGACCAATGTGGAATATTCACGTCCGGAAATTTGTTAATAAAACGCTTGCGGCACTTACTGGCAGACTTAACTCGAACGAAGGTGTCATAAAGAAATATTCTCTGCTTCAAAGAAAATTACATGTTGCACAGTTGACTGCTCTAGGGGCACTGGTGTATCGGCCGGTTGCGCCGAGCGACGAACGCGCCGGATGAACGGGGGCCTTGTTGACAAATCGTCGGGCAACCGAGGGCTCGATCGGTGAGGCAAGCGGTGCGTCATCTTCGGCGAAAGATAAAAAAAAAAACACCCGGTATTAAAGTTAGAGATTTTCTCTCTTAATGAAATCTGTACTTTAAAGAGAGATTTTGAAAGAAGGTCATGTACTTTTTTGGGGTAATTTTGCGTGAAATAGGGCGAGAAAGTACGAGCTGTTTTAGCACCACTAGTTTAATACTATAAGAAAGATACTCATACTTTAACAAATTAAATTTGTTTTTACACATTCGATTCATTTAGATCTATGCGAAAGTAGCCTCGCCATCCTTTTAATTTACAATCGCATAGGAAACCAATTTAGAACACCATTGGCAGAGGTCAAAGGTGGGCCGCAGAATAAATTCGAAAATCATGGAAGGAAAAGGTAATTTGAGAGTACGTTATTTCAAGTGAAAACTACTGATACTATATCACCTATTTTCTCGAAATATGGGAAACAGTTACGTAATATTAAAATATTGCGATTTCTGCGCTAGTAACACAGCTATGTTATTGGAACACGTCCAAATTCAACCAATTCAAACTGAGCGCCTACGTTGCATATCCGCATTCATTTTGCCAGTCAGGAGCAGCATTCATTTCTTACTTTTACAAATGAAACAAAAAGCAATAAATTTAACTATTGGAGTGTTTGCAGCACATTATACAGAAAAGCAAAAATTATTTCACGCAAGTTTGCCTTGATTACATCCAGCCTTGATTGCAGCGTTGTTAAAAACAGTGGGCAAATCGTTAGCGTATATACTCGGCGAATAATTTCTTATCAATTCTTGACAAAACCGCTCATTTCAATCTGTATTCAGAATTCAACATGTTAATGTGTTAACGTACCGGTCATAGAATTTAAGAAAATCAGCACAAGTACATTTCTTCTCATAGTCAAAACGAACAAAGTTAAAACTGTTAATTGAAAAAGATGTCTAAACATTATGCATGAATTTCTCAAAAAACTACGAAATTCGAATTTGAGAAATTCGAATTTACCATTTCGCTTTTTTCCAATTTTCGAAAATACTGAGAATCCGCCTAAAATGGAAGGAGCACCTCTTTCTTTACTGCTCTTTGCTACATACATAAAAAAAAAGAAAAAAATTGGAGCAGTTTCTGAGAAAATCATTGTTTAAAATTTAGAACTTGCCCTTGAAGCAAAATTTCGCGAAAAATTCATATTTACTACAAATGAAACTTTCTTCTTGTTTGCAGTTCTGTTTTTGATAAACACAAGTCATTAAAAAACATTATTTTCACAATTGTAGTTTAGCATCGAATAAATTTTGATTTTTTGCAATTTTCGAAAAATCAGTTATATCAACCAAAATGAAATATGCGTGTAATATTAATCAATATTTACGATATTTAAGGTAAAATTTTAATAAAAAAATGTTCCGTTTTTGAGAAAAATTGCTAAATCCGAGAAAGGGAGAGTCGACTGCAAATGTATAAAGAACGAGTAATACGTTTTAACAAGAATATACTGTTAGTCACATTCATGTCAAAATCGGTATTTGTACGTTTAAGAATGTAAATGTAAGAACTCGAACGTAAAAACGTAAATGTGCCACTGTAGCAATACTCATAGTTTGGTTTTCTCGTATTTACTTGGAAGTTTTTCAAGATCAGTAAGTTCAATGGCAATAATATTCGTAGGGTTTTGAAAATTTATTAAAAAAAATCGCTAATAAAAATGCAAATGTAATGAAATCTGCCGCACGACGATTCACTTGTTACAACGTCACTTACATAGATCTATTAGGATGGCGTTGGTTCAACTCCCGTCGTACTCACTAAGATGGCAGTGCTAAAATACGCAAAAACACGTATCTGGAAATTTATTAGAATTTTTTGGCCGGATTTGAAAAAAAAAAAATTCTCAGTCCCCCTCTAGGAGACCGAGAAGCGTCGAGTGCCACATCCAGAGTCTCGTCTTGTGCACAAAAGTGGTTTAACAGTGAATGACAAAACCGCACCTTCACACTCACGCAAACTCGACGTTTTTTTTGTTTTATTTATTTATTAATTTTACATTGGCAGACATTACAACGTTCAGCCGTGAGGCTCTTCAGTTGATTGGGCGAGCAACTTCGTATCAGCAAACGTGAAGGGGGTAATTTTGTGTAACCTCCCTGGTAATGATTATAACTTCAACCAAAGTTATTGCGAGAAAATTTTGTTAGAGAGTAATGACAGGGTTTGGAAAGGAGATACTATGGGACGGACAGGTAAATGCAAGAAATGTTCTTACCTTATCTAATGTCAGAGAGGTATTGAAGGAAAATGTGGAATGGATGTCTGTTTCTTAGGCGGGAGAGTGGGGGTTGATCGGTTCCTATTTCGTAGGTGACCTCACCTTGCACATGACTTAGATTATTGAAGAAATTATATGCCAGCTTCGTAATAAAGGAAGTAATTGGTTCTATTGCAAGATCGTTGTGAAGGGTCTTGTTGCTGACAAACCAGGGGGAGATTTACTGTTATTCTTAGCATTTTGTTTTGAAAGATTTGTAATTTCTTTAATGTGGATGGATCAGCTGAAATCCAAACAGGGCATGCGTAAGTTAATATCGGGTGAAGAATGGATTTGTAAATGGTTAAAGCAGAATGAATTTTTAAAGAAGAGTTACGGTTGAGAATGGGACGTAGAATAGCCAACCTTCTATTGGCTTCGATTACTTTGGACGAGAAACTGGACGTTACTCAGAAAATGTTTAGGGATCAGGACAATGTTTATGGACTTTTTCAATTACCCGGAAATAATGGTTTTTCTTTTGAAAATTCATTTTCCTCTGCAACTTTACAATACTTTGTCTATAATTCGTAAGCAGTAGAGTGAATGTAAACTAGTGGTGCTACAGAATTGCACAGACTTTCCCATACTAGTTAGTTTCTTATTTTCTCTCGTCAACTGCCACCGCCACCTCCTCAATAATTTAGAAAGTAAAATATTGTATATAATACATGCGATAGCGCCAACAAATAATGTAATTGTGTAATCGAAATGTGAAGACTGATTTTTAAATAATACATAGACTCCGCAGACTAACCGTCTTGTGTTCTTCTTAAAATAATACATTTTTAGCATTTACCTAGTCCGTACTGGATGGGACTGAAGTCGTCCTATACAAGTAATATTTAACTGTAAAGAATATGGGAGTCGGGCATCAATAAGTTACTAAGATCAATATTTTCAAGAACTTATTAATTCAGAATTGCAAACATGTTTAAGATTGGTTTGCATATATATGGGGGCACATTATGTTATTAATCTCCAGAGATTTTACATTTGTTTCTCACTGGCTATGCCCAGCATGGATTAAGTTAAATTAAAGATTATATTAAAATATTAAAATTTTTAAAATCCCTCTTAGAACCCTATATTTAGCGTCGTAGTGACAAATACAAAACAGTATTATCAACTTCATTATATTTCTTTTAAACTGAAGGAACCTGCTGATCAATCACCAGTTCATAGGGACTGCCCCCCGCCGTCGACCCCTTAACTTTAATTTACCCCTTCAAAATTTCATCCACCCCACAGGGGTCGATATCGACCCCGTTAGGAAACGGGGGTACGCAGTGGTCCGAGGAACAAATTGCCTGCATGGACAGCCCATTTAAGACAGTAATTTACATATAGGTTGCCTCGTTTTTGTGGCACGAGTTATGGTTCCTTGCTTTTACGCAGTAGAAGATTGCCTTTGTCTTATCACCCTCATTTACTTTTGGTGAGATTATACAGTAGCTGTGTTGTGGGGCAACTGTCTTCACGTTAGACGATCGTTTGAACTCGTGCGGGGAGTTAAAAGTATGTTAACTCTCCGGTACACATCAGTTTACTGTTAGCGCCATGGTATTCTACGGATCAGTGCTGCATACTCTGGTGAGTAGTTTTAATCTATTGTATAAAAGTGAGAGTATTAGGTGCTGTAAAAGCTTTAGAAGAAATTGAGTAATATCTCCCAAACTTGGCATGAATACTTTTGAGCAAGTGTAGAAAATAGAGTAATTGTGATTGATGTCCATGGTTTCGTTAGATGCTCAGGAACTAGGAAAAAATACAAATCATCTGTAATACTGTTATAAGACCGCAGGAATTGGAAGAAAGCTGTTTCATTCGTCTATGTGAGACGAGTCTAAGGTTTAATTAGAAACCCAGGTTCTTGGATATTCACACGATCAAATGTCTTAGAAAAATATAGTATTAATCCTACTCCCTTCATCTAGTAAATCTACTGTGTCCTGGAGTAACGCAATAGTTTGGCAGTCGCACGAATACTCAGGACGAATAACTTGGTTTTGAAATAACAAATCCGTTTTATTTCAAATCGCCTAATATATACTGCAATTATATTTTCCATCTGCTTGAAGATGACTTGCTAAACGTATAGATCTGTAATTGTTAACAATCCTTCTGACTCCCCTATGCGAATCAGCATGTCGATTGCCTCTCCCGTTTTGAGTAATTTTATTATTTGCATTGACGACCATTTTTCGTGTAATGGTAACTTCCCCTACTAATTTTACTGTGACTTCTGGTAATCCATCAGGACATATATATTTATTTCTCTTGAGTTTAGCGTTTCTTCTTTTAATAATTGCTATATCGAGACGGTAGGACTTAAAATGAACACTTCAAACACGAAAATCATGACAAATATCATACGAAACCAAACATACTAGAAGGCAGAAATAAAGAATATATAGAGGAGAAAATATATTTGGGGTAATGCATATTATTTAGAAAAGGAAGGGAACAAAATACAAAGTAGAAAATTCTGGTGATTTTCTTTCTAGTAAACAAAGAGACAAATTTATCATTAAAAGCATGGTTATGGTCACTTATGTGCTACTTATTCTAACACCCAGTTTACAAATATGATCGCTAATTGAAACTCAAATACATGGTACTTCAGAATAGCACATACATTCTCGCATTAGTTGGTTTTCAAATTCCATTCTGACCATTCTGATATCGCCCCACCCTCGTCCCAACTACTACCTATCGGCGCAAAAACGATTGTTTTCCCATATTGTCTTAATATTTTGGTTACCTGATTGTAAAATTGAAATATGTCTTTAAAAATATTATAGAGGAGTAAAACACATTCCTGCATGCAAATTTTCATTGAAAAATTGGGATGCTTTGTTCAGAAAATGTCGTTTGAGCGTATCTGATAATGTGTAATTTTGAGCTCATTTTCTGTGAAAAAAATTGAGTTTTCGAGAGACTCCATCAAAATCATTTGAAGCAGTTGTATTAACAAACACAAATTATGTGTAGAAAATGCACATAATGTAAATATCAGACAGTTGAAAAAATAATTACCCTTATGGAGACTTTGAAAAATCAAAAGTAATAATTGAAATGGCGTTTAATGTCATGTTATTCAGACCTGGAGAAGTTGCTCAGGGCATCAACAGGGCAACACTGCAGTGTCTCTAATTGGGAGGTCCTAGGGTTCGAGTCCCGACAGTGGTTCGATTTTCGACACTAACTAGATAGCTAGGAGTAGTACCCTCACAAAGGGCCACGGGTCGCGCGCGATCTTTCTTTCCCTTTCCTTTTCTTATCCTCACCCATTACTTACACACACACATATACATGCACTACACTACCACACATGCCGGGAGATCTGTCGGGAGCTTAGAGCTTGTTCCGACTGTGGCGTTGCCACGCTGGTGAGAGGTTGCCACCTGGTTGGGTAAAACCCCGCTAGCCGACGGTAGGTCAGCGCCGGATCTCTCCACCTGGCAGGGGAGATTACCGCCACCTCCCGAGGAAAAACATGCACTACACTTACTGTACTAATAACCTTAGCAATTGACGCGCCCGGAATCACCAATCAATAAAAAAACGAAGATGTAATGATGGATATTAATACACGAGTGTGATATTAGGATACAAGTATCGTAAACTTCACACGAGTGTATTAATACCCATTACATCGAGTTTTATACGGTACTTTTTCTACCAGTTATTGTAACTTTTAAAAGTTAAACATTTACATTGAGTCGATTCGTGGCAGTTGATATGCAGGATTCAGCCAGGGCCATCTAGCAGACGGGTCCGTCCATACCCTGCCGCAGGTGGCTTTGGTTTACTGCACTAGTCAAATAAGATCGAAGTGAAATTACGATCCAAGTTATTTCAAATCATTTTACGCGTAAAAAATTACTAATAATAAGAGAAATTAAATATAACAAGCATTATATAATATTAAATGCAATTTTAGTATACATAATCCAACGAAACATTTACTACAACGATTCTCAATTATTAAATGTCAATACTGGGTTTGTCAGCTTCCCTGTGATAGGTCAATAACCTGTATCATAGTGATATATATCGTAATGAGTATCATTATGCAATGGGTTGCAGTCGTCAAATGACAGAATTATACAATGGAGTAGAAATCGACTCGGAGTGTTTCAAATACGGGTGTTGTTATAGTTTTTAGAGTTTGATCCTTTAGTTTAAAATCAGAAGCGTAACATATATGAAAACAGGTCATTTTGTCACTCTTATCTATAGTCAACGAGCCGAGATTGCTAGAATTTTTTGTTTCTTTTATTACGTTTCACATACTTGAAAGAATTTGGCAACAGTTCAATCTATTGATTAAACTTCTTTTCAGAAAATTTTCTTGGGTATGTAACTTTAATGTTAATAAAGCTTTAGATAATTGTAGAAAATTATTTTTCTCTCTCTAATTTATGTTACGTTTAGTATACAGTTTCCAAACCCATCTTTCGACTGGCCCCGCTTCTTGTGTTATAGTTCACAGGATCTGAATTACACAGTAGTTTTTTGGTAGTTACGAATTTTGCTAAGCAGTAAGATATTATGTTCCTAAAATTTGCCCGAAGATCTTCTACCGAACATCCACTAGAAACACAAGTTGCATAATATTTTTTCTAAAATATCTACTAACTTATGGCGTCTGTTCTGTAATACTCAAAAAAATTGTCTTTCTCTTACAAAATCATTTCGCTTACACTCTACACACATTTAGGGACACTCTGTGATCGGTAATTCCAGGAATTACTTCACCCGTGAAATGTATTTCCTCAAGTCTAATTAGGAAACGTCCATTTAAACATTATCGCGGATGGGTTTAGTCATCACCTAAGTTAAGTCACTGCAAACGAACTCGTTTATAATGGTTTGGGGGAAGCTTCCAGACTATGCGTTCTCCTTACAGGTGAATGCGATAAAAGAATATCTCTTCCGATAATTGCAGTATTTCACTTTTCCTCACCGCACGGGTTCTCTATGCAAGCCTTTGCGGCCTATCGTGCCCATTTTGCCGTGTTGCGCCTGTTTTCCTTCTGATGTTTTAATTTACCACTCGAATATCAACATCTATGATTTCAAACTTTGTCGCCCACTCATTCCTCCGCTGTTTGAAAGCTGTCTGTTAAACATGTAAATACACCCTTCCAATACCCTATCCCGTCTGATGGAGGTAAGTTTGACAATTCATGGCGAAGATATGGTGGTCATAGAAGCGCAGCAGCATTATATTTGATTTTTAAGATATATTATTTCGCAACATATATTGCAAACGCGCATCTGAAACGTTCCGTTTCGACGTATAAATATATTAAAATGTAGCGAAATATGTCGTAATTGGTGAAATATGTAAAAATATGTAATTATACCAAAATATGTAATTATATGTAAAATAAAAATAGTTCTAATTCATTCAGAATGTCTTGTGAACTCGAAAATATATAATTGAATGCTGGTAGCTAGTTTGTGTAAAAACATGTAATCACATGAAAATCCGGTCCTTACTCATGACCGTCAGGCTGGATCGTCAATGCATTTCCAAAATCTAACCGCCTCAGCTGATTTCAGTCCGAAGTATAATAAAGTGGGAGGATGTCACTCCTTCGCCATACGTCATAAACTGTTTTTACTGTTCATTGTGAAAATAAATCAATCCAATTGAATCGAATTTAATCCAATCCCTTCAATTCCAAGTTAATTGAATCAAATTTAATTTAGCTAATCGTATCGAATCGAATCAAATTATTTTTGTTTTTCGGCAGTCGTTCTCGAGAAGAGCAATCTGTTGCAAAGTTCCCTTCGCCGCAAGAAGACGTTTCATCTCTAGAAACGCAGCTGATGAGATTCTATTGACACCCGTGCCCCCTTCCAGGTAAGAGAATTACTTAAACCTTTTAGACCAAGAAAACAACGAATTTTGGAAAATAAAACATTTTTTGCCTGTAATAAGATATTTTGCGAATTTAAAATTTAAAATTCAAATAATGTTTTAAGAAGCAGAAAGCTCGTGGTGGACTCATTTAATTTATTGGTCAGGTATGGACATGTAGACATCCATTATTTAGACATTTTATTTCAGATAATTGATTAAAACTAGTATAATATTTAAGAAATTTTTAGGAGATACTTGTTCAGTCTACGTATTCTTGATCATTTTAAAGACCTTTTAAGTACAATACTTCTTCATCTTCTTAAAAAGTATAAGACTTGTTCCTTTCCAAGAATTACGTGCCTTTCCATTCTTCTCCTTGGTTTGCCAGCTTCTCTTCATCCCCTCGGCGTTTCATCTCTAGCAATCCTCACGATTCTTCTCCATTCTCTCAATGCGATCATTCCTTTCTTTGGTCTGCTACCCACTCCGTAAAGGGCTTGATTTTGCACTCTTCCCTGATGTTTCTCTTTCTTTCCTTATCCACTAGAGTGTAATTCGTAATTTTTCTCAGACCTCACATTTCAGCGACCTCAAGTTGTGGTTGGGTACGTTTTGTTTCGCTTCTTATTTCTCTTGCTTGTGTTAATATCGGTCTACATATTGATTGATTAGGATTAACCTTCGAGTCCTGTTTTAGACGTTTATTATACCATATTGAGTAGTAGAGACAGCCAGCAATCCTATTAACCTTTATTAATTGCTCTTTGATTTTTTTCTCCGTTTGCCCCGAGTTTGTTAAAGTTATTCCTAAATATTTCATCTGTAGAGCTTCTCTATTATTTGATTATCCACAACCAATTTACACCTAATCGTATTCTTACCAATTGTCATAGCTTTCGTCTTCTGGGTTGATATTTTTAAGTTAAAATACTTACGCATTTTACTGAATTAAAACAACAATCGTAAGTCGTCTTCATTTTCACCTATTAACAATGGGTCGTCTGCGTAAATATAATATTTATATTATATTTTACCACACTATACTCTTTTTTAGTTATTTTATAATAATATTCATGATTACATTAAACAACAACGGCCTTAATGAATCTTCTTGTCTTATTCCTTTCGATGCAGGTATAGCAGGTAATATTTTCCCCTGGTTTTTAATTTTTAATTTGTTTTCGTTATATATATATATATATATATATATATATATATATATATATATATATATATATATATATATAATTCTGGTGAATAAGCTGATAAGTAAAAAAAACTTAATTTTATAGGAGAGCAAATAAGAACTTTAAACTAATGCTATAAATAAGCGATTAATGATATTCAAATAAAACCTACACAGAAATAGATTTGTTTGAATATCACCTTCGTTTGAATTTCATTAATTCCTGATTTAATTAATTTAAACGTTGTTTTTGACCTCTTGTAAAATTAAGTGCTTATGACTTATCAGCTTATTCGCCGGGATCAAAGATATAGTTAGTTTTAAAAGGTTACAAAGTACCTTGTCTTGTTTCATTATTCTGATGACATCAATTAGTTTTATACTGTCAAATGGTTTGCCTAGATTCGCAAAGCATAGGAAAGCTGGTTTGATGAATTCTAGAGCTTTTTACACGGTTGTCGGATGATACAAATTGCATCAGTGCATGATCTACCGCGTCTGTAACCCTGTATTGTACTTTCCATTCTGTCATATCCATGAGAGTGTTTGCTATATACTTTGTGAGGAATCTCTCTAGAAGAAATAACCTAACATTATTTGTTGTGTACAAGGAAATCCAGGTGAAAGACAACAGTTCTTTCATAAACAATTTTATTATAGCCAAACCACAATACAAAAATCTAGTCCAGAAATACAGCAGGTCAAAAAACAAAGTTCCAGGAGATGTACCTATTCGAAGCAAATTTACAGTCCGCTGGAGAATCACTACCATAGCATGCACACGTCAACAAGAACTACCAACTCACACTAGACACTCTATCAGCTTCCTAAACAGTCACTTTCTACCGCCCCGACCCGGGGCCCTTATATACGCCCCGAGGCACCGGGGTGAGTCTCTCACTTGCCCCCTCCGTGGCGGGGGATTGAGGGGAGGTGCCCCTTAGACCGCGTTGCCGACGCGGTTCGGTGCCCACGGGAAAGCGCCGTCGCTCGCCCTGCTCCCGGTGGTGTCATTCGCCACTACACATTCCTACCCTGGTCGCGCCCCACGGCGCAACCCTGCAGCGGCCACAGTGGGCCGCAACTACACTGCCTGGTACAGTGTGCCCACTACACCGATCCTCGGGGCTCACTTGCTGTGGCATTATTTCCCTGAGAAAATGAAATTTTCTCAATCTAAATTAAAGTTAAATAAATGAAAATAAATATATACACTCTATTTCTAAAGTCACACATGATACTCAGACCGTGGTGACATGCATTTAACTCATATAACTCATATTGAACTTTATTTACTCTGTTACAAGCACCTGTAATGACACTGGATCTGAATAGTCTCAAAATTTTCAGATACGAAAATAATTTTGTGCAGAAAACGCTCTTGTATCTAAATGTTATATTGTTTTGCAGTTGCGAGAAAGTTTGCGATATCTTCAGGCAAATAAATTGAGAATAATCGAATACTCATGTACATCGAACAATCGCTAGCTACAACGCCCTTTTTCTCCTTCAATGATGGTTTGTTCTGCTGCTTACCTAAATGTAATTCCGATGCGAAACCTTCCATAACAAAGCAAGATAGAACAAGGACAGCAAGTCCAGATTTTAACTTTGCTTCATCGTTACAGTTGGGATACGTTATAAATGATCTGTTAAAAAGATCACAAATGAAGGTATGATGAGATGGTAGCCGGAACGAACGCCATTTTTGCTTTTATTTTTCCATGGACCCAAAGTGTTGATTTCTGCGTCCCTCCAGGTGCAACAGAGGTTAAGGGTCTTTGATCTAAACAAAAGGGCAAACTAGAAAAGTATATTGTTATTTGCACTTTACCTAATCGTTGCAGCTTTTGCAACAAAGTTTGCTCTGCGTTGTGGCACGTTTATTGAGAAAGATGGCAAGCGCAAAAGTCACGAGACCCAGATGTTTCCCGCCTTGTACAAAATGGTCGATGGAACTACTGCAAGAAAGTGCTTGTACTCTGAACAGAAATATTAATTCTATGTGATTGTTAGATGTGCTGCTAAATTTTCTTTTATTGAACACGACGCACATTTATTGAGAAATGTCACCTGTTCGAGATGATCGCCTTAAAAACGTCCTATTTTTTCGGGTGATGTATCCTGTGGTTATCCTATCTCTATATGACCGTTACAGAAGAGTTTTCCTACGTTGTTGCATATTGACTGAGAAGGATTGTTTGTGCAGGTTCGAGGAGATGATCATCCAACAAACACTCTATTATACAGATGAGCCTGACCTACGTTTCCCCTACGTTTACCCTGCGTTGTTGCACGTCTATTAGGATGGGCCGTTTGTGGAAGTTTAAGGAGATTATCACAAAGGCGATGGCCTATTTATTGAGTGAGACATCCTACTATTATCGTAACTCTACATGATTGTTACATATGTGTTTTTGCCATGTTATTGTACGTTCAAAAAGGGCCGTTTGTGCAGATGTGAGGAGATTATCACCAAGGTGACGCTATGTTTATTGGGCGATTCATCCTATTAAGGCAATTTTACATGATCGTTACAGACGTGTTTGCCAAACGGTTTTGCAAGTCCTTTAAGACGAGCCACTTGTGCAGGTTCGAGAAGATTATCACCAAGACGACGGCTATTAATTTGGCGATACATCCTACTATTATCGTAACTCTATATGATCGTTACAGATGTTTTCCCTACGATGTTGCACGTCCATTCAGAAGGGCCGTTTGTTCAGGTTCGAGGAGATTATCATCAAGGCAAAGTCTGTTTTCTTGGACTTGTATCCTTTATTCCTAACTCAATATGATCGTTACAGATGCATTTGCCACACAGTTGCTACACATTGATTGAGAAGAGTCGTTGGTGCAGGTAAGAGGATACGATTACCAAGCAGGTGGCTTATTAATTTAGCGATAAATCCTAATATCATCGTAACTCTACATGATCGTTACCGATGCATTTGCCATACGCTGTTGCTTGTTCATTGAGAAGGACCATTTTTGTAGATTCGAGGAGCTGATCACCAAGGCGACGCCCTATTTCCTCGGTGAAGAAGGCTTGTCCCGCTCGTTTCCACCGTGTACCACAGGAGCGAGGAAGCGAGCGTTCCACGCCTTGGCGAGAAAGTGTCTGGGCAGTGGATTGGGAGTCCTGGCACAAGATCGCACAGGAAACATAGTGGGTGGTCACTTCGCTTATCCTTTACACCGATATGACGTCATCGGAGTCGATGCACACTCCATAGGTGAGCTACGATATGTGTGACTGGTTTGCAGTGAGATGAGGTCATCGAATTCCATGTACACTGCATGGGTGAGGTCCCATGTACACTGCATGGGGGTGCACTGCATGGGTGAGTTCCCATATGCGTGACTGGTTTAAAGGGAGTTGAGGTCATCAGAGACCATGTAGACTCCGTAGGCGAGTTCCTGCATGCGTGACTTGTTTACACCGAGATGAGGTCTTTGGAATTCTTGTACACTCCACATGAGTTCCTGCATGCGTGACTCATTTACATTGAGCTGAGGTCATCGGAGTCCATGTGCATTCTATAGGCGAGTTCTCGTATGCGTGACTGGTTTACAAATACTGTTATACCCCGAGAGATCTGTGAGGTAGCGAGTTCACTTGCTATCAACCATTGGGATCGTTCGAGAAATCCCGGCTATTCCAATTTTTTCAATAGTTTTTTGTAAAAAAGGTGGTTTCTGTAAAACCAGGCAATCTGTGATAGGGATCAGAGAGTTCGGAACGAAAAAGCGCAAATAAACGACCGCAGGGACTCCCGTATAGTTCAATGTAAAATTTGTGGTTTTTGGCTGATTTTACTTCCTACCCCTTGGGATGTTGCACCAATCGCAGACAACTGGGGTTTTACCTTCTAGCGATTGGTCAACGCGTCCCTACCGCTGCGCGCGGAGTGTCCAAGTTTGTCGGCGCGGTTGGGAAGATAGAATTTTGCTGGCCAATTTTTGTGAGGGAAAGGGTACTTTTTAAAAATTAACAAGGGGAACATATTGTTTCTTAGAATTACACAAAATTGAAAAGAATGGCAGTAGTCGTTGTATTCGATAACATCACACACAATCACTTGAGACAAACACAAATGATTATACTCTAATCACAGTGACAAAACACTAACTAAAAAAGAATGAACATACACATAAACCCTTATGTACAAAAAAGCACATCATACAAATAAGAAAAGAATCGGGAAATAATTCTTAAATAATTTCTCTACAGTACATAACAATGTGTAAATGAAAAATGAACTTCCTCAAATTATTTACAATTGCAATAAATTCTATAATCCAGTAAAAAATAAAAAATCAGTTTGAACGAATTTAATACTTATTTTTAAAAAAATAACAAAGATTTCACCAGTGAATAACTAGAATGCATTCTTTTATTGAAATAAAAATGTAGCATCAAGTGAACACTTTCGTTGGCCCTGAAGGATTTTGTTAATTCCTAAGAATTATGAAGCGTGAAATTTACAATAACTTTAAAATGTTGAATTATCTGTTTTCTGTTACGACAGTCGTTGAATGAATTACACTTTCTGTAGTAGCGACTTCAATAATGTATGCTGCCTAAAGTAACTAGAATTCTGTTCACTTTGCTTACAAATACATCTTCTAGCTAAATTACGACAGACTCGCTAACAAGGGAAAACGGCAATGCAGTTACATTCGCAGCAGAACGTTACAACTCACTTTAGGTGGCGTACATGATTGAAGTCACTACAATAGAAAATGTAATTCATGCAACGACTGTCGTAACTGAAAACAGATGATCTAACATTTTAATGCTATTGTAAATTTCACGCTATAGAATTCTTAGGAATTAACAAATTATTTCGAAGCCAAAGGAAGTGTTAACTTGATTAACACTTCTTTTGTTAGCATTTGTATTTCATCAAAAGAATGCGTACTAGTTATTCAATGGTGTAATCTTTGTGAAATTTCTTTGGAAAAGGTATTAGATTCATGTTACAACTGAAACTTTTATATTTTACTTAATTCTAGAATTTAATGCAATTGTAAATAAGTTGAGGAAGTTCATTTTAATTTATACAACAGTTGTTAGTACTATATAGGTATTATTCGAGAGGATTATTTTCCGATAATTTTCTTTCTTTTATATGTTGTGCATTATTGTACATAAGAGTAGTTGTGTATGTTCATTCTTTTTAAAATAGTATTTTAACGAATATTTCGTCACCTGCCGGCGCTACTACGAACTACCTGTATGCGCGGATTGCGTTATCTGCCGGCGCCACCACTAGCTGCCTTTGTGTGCGCAGGTTGCGTCATCTGCCGGCGGCCCTAGCATTAGATTGTCCCAGAGTGTTCGCGGGGCGTATCGCGGGGACTGGAAAGTTCTCGACGGCACCCCCCATACGCGGTGGCCGGCGACCGCGAGTCAGTCTTAAGTCTGAAGTGGAAGCTGAGCTGTGAAGTGTGTGCATCGCGTTGAATAGCAGTGCAGTGATTGTGCTCAGTGACGTGAACTGTGGTCAGTGCATCGAACTGTGGTCAGTGCAGTGGACTGTGGCCAGCGCATCGAACTGTGGCCAGTGCATCGAACTGTGGTCAGAGCTTAGGACTGTGCGACAGTGTAAGAGCAGTGAACCGTGTAAATAAATAATCAAGATAAGTGTAGTGTAAATAAATAATCAAGAGAAGTGTGACGTGTAAAACATAAATCAAGTGTTTTCAGTGATTGTGTTAAGAAACAAAATAAAGGTTTTTGTTAAAATAATACCAGTTTTAATTCACCACCTAGAATCGTAACAGTATCTTATCTTATTTACTATGTTCATAGTATAATAATTTGTGAGTGTTTATGTCTCAAGTGCTAGTGTGTGATTGATATAAACTAATATAAATTATCAGCCTTTTTCAACAATAAAAAATTCACATTTATTCTTATATATTTACAACTTCTATTGAGCTCATGTACAACTTCTATTGAGCTCATGTATTTTTCTATGTATAACTTTAATATACCGTACGGTTTTTGTTATGTACAAGATTGAAACAACAACAGTTCTTTCACCAATTTTATTTCCAGAAAACCACAATCCAAATCAAAGCCGTTATACAGTCCAGGTCCCAGTCCGCCAGAAGAAAAACTCACCGTAGACACAAGCACTTGATCGCAATCACCACTTACTCCTAGGCACTTACTCGGCACTCTCGAACTGTTCCAACACTGCCTACCGCCCTGGGCGCGGCGTCTTCTCGCAAGATCACGGCCTTCAATGCCCTCTCCACACCTTTTGCATGTAATGTGTTCGGGACCGTGTCTCCACATCTGAACAGCGCTAGGACACCAAGCATGGAATCCTACACTTTAGTGGTTGCTCTAACATGTATATTCTCTGACTTCCGAACATGTATACAGTTCCGTTATTCTAACGCTTGAGACCGATTTTAGCATTCAAATGAATTCCCAGGTTCTTGATTTATCACATAACTGTAGTGTATGTTCCTTCTTTGAGAGATGGCGATGATCGTCCCCCGTTGAATGATGAAATTCGGCGCAGATCTATAAGTCGGAAAGATAGTTTTTTCCTAACCTAAGTATCTCAATCCAGTGTAGCAGCGCCCTAGCCGAGACAAGCTCTAAGCATCCGATGGTCTCTCGGCATGAGTGGCATGTAAATGTATATTCGTAAGTAAGGGGGTGGGGCTAGGACAAGAAAGGACCGGGAGCGGTAGCTCAGTGCATCAATTGATTTCACTGCAGCGCTTCTTACTGGGAGGTCCTAGGTTCCCACTCCCCACGGCGGCAGGATTTTCGTCATTAGCTTTTCGACTAGGTCGCGTTCAGTCGCTGTCTGGAAGAGAATTCTAGCGGCCGGCTGCCCTGATCGGTAGTTTTACGTTTCACTCACACTTACACTAACACGCACTACACTATCACATTTTCCGGGAGACCGGTCGGGAGCTTAGAGCTTCTTCCGTCTGGGGCGGTGCCCCGCTGGTGGGAGAATCCTGGCGAGGAGGAAACCCCGCTAGCCGACGGTAGGTCGGTGCCGGATCTCGCCATCCAGCGGGGGAAGATCGCCGCCATCTCCCGAGAAAAATACATGCACTACACTTACAGGACTAATGACCAAGTCTGTTGCGCGCTCGGAATCACCAACCAAACGAACCGAAACCGACAAGAAAGGGGAAGGAAAGATCGCACGCATTCCGTGGCCGTTTTGTTAGGGTACTGCTCCGGCAATCGCCTGGTTTTGATTAAAAAATGCACGGAAAACTACCGGTCAGTGCTGCCAACCGCTATAATTCCAGTCCAAATGGTGGCTGAATTGCTTTGACCTTGAATCCGCCGATTTGTGTTAAATTAATCATGTTATAAGTTAGTTTTTCGTCTCTGACGCTTTGCGTTTTACAGGTGCTGAAGTTGAAGACCCTCAAGAAAAGCACATCATGCGCTTCTTGACATTAATTCATCAACGGCTGGACTTGTTCTCAGTACTAGGAGTTTCAGAGATTGTGGACTGCGCGTTGATGTTCGTCGAGAAAAAGTATCGAGATCAAGGTAAGGCACGTAGTTTCATAGTGTATATAAATTTATCAATTTCGGCGATAATTTCTAATGTGATTTAACCTCTCTTTCTGAACGGTTGCAAAAGTTGAATTTTATGACAATAGAATGATTTTAAAAATTAACACAATAAAATGTAAAAAACAATTTTCCTACTTGTGGTGTAAACATTTTTATTTAATGATCAAGGAAAGAATACCACCCATAACACTAATTACACATTTAGCACTTTTAATTGTTAGAAACATTGAAATACAGTACAACTCACGAATTCAGCGACCTCATTAAACCGATAACGTCTTGCTTTCTGTTCAATGAAAACGCAAGAATTATTAAAGGTAAAATTTTAAATAAATCATACGTCTATCACTATTATACTTGTAAGCTTTTCCAATATGAGATTGTGCAGGTTCTAGATAAACGTTGGCGAATGTCTAGTGTGACCGAACAAAGTTACAATATAACCTAGTTGCACTTTTGACTAGGCTAAGCAGTGTAATCTCTGTGACGAATAAATAAGTAGTCGCTCATTTGACTTGGGTAGTGGGGGTAAAAGCTTGAGTGAAGAGAAAGTTTTTTTGGGTTATGGAAGGTGCCACGAGTGCGTTTGGAGGTGTCTGAGAGAAAGGCGCTGCTTGGAACCGGGAACAGGCCGACAATATTCTGGACTTCGCCTACCAGCGTTCTAACATCGTCACCGATAAGTAGACGTGTTCACTTTTGCTTTATGCCAGTGTTTTTTTTATAAAAATAATGTGATCGATCAAGCCAGTCAACTTTGGGATACTGAAGGATTGTTCGGCAGCGAGATTATTTCACAATAGCCTCTGAGTGAGGGCGTGTAGTACGGCGACATTATTGGTGCTACCACAACCGGTAAAGTTAATGTAGTAGACCACAGACAAACAATTTTATGCTGACTGATTAAGCTTTAGCAATTGGGAATATGCCTTTTTCGTAGAATGTGGGAGAAAGTTGTTAAAAAGATTCATCTCAGTTGTTTTCATTGTAAATGAGAGTTTTTAGTTGTTGCATGTTGAACAGTGGACGTAAATTTTTGTTAAATTAGTTGTCTTTACTTCTCAGAGGTATTAAAGGTTAGAGGTATTAAAGTCAGAGCCTTTTGTTAATCATTATCAAGCTTCCACTATATTGTGAAACCAATTTTGGGGTTTGATATCACTTGTATTTACAGTAAGTGTGGTGATCAGTATCTGAAATCACATGTTAATAATTACCATGCTTTCACTATATTGTAAAACAAGTTTTTTTGGTGGAGACAAATGTGAAAGGAGTCATGGTGCATAGAACTAAGGATAATTTTTGCAATTGTTTTGTTTAAAGAGTGAAAATATATTTAATTTGTTTACAATCCAATGTGAGTATG
The DNA here is from genome assembly GCA_011170035.1 of Teleogryllus occipitalis. Classification (NCBI taxonomy): domain Eukaryota; kingdom Metazoa; phylum Arthropoda; class Insecta; order Orthoptera; family Gryllidae; genus Teleogryllus; species Teleogryllus occipitalis. The sequence continues at coordinate 77,769 of BLKR01002693.1, forward strand.
ACTGATAACCTATCAATCAAGATCCCGAAGCCCAGAGATTAGACAAGTTCATTGGCTCAAGTTTGGAATGAGCATAATATATTTTAGTCATAACAGAAAGTTAAGCTGTAGTGTGTACACATCCTGGAATATAGAAGCCAGGGTGTACGGTTACACTAGTTCATGATTTTATCTATACTTTTCACATTCCTAACATATAATACGATTGATTTGAAATTTATAAGAGTTATACTTTTATATGATTGCATTGATGTTTAAAAAAAAAATTGTATGGGAGAGAGGGTGAATACTTCTTTTCAGTATTTTTGTATTTATGAACGAGTTGTTCCTTAGCAGATAAAATGTCATTAGTTTTTGCTATATCACAAGACGTTGCAGTTCGTTGAGTCAACAATGTCAAAGAGAGTCACATTATTTAAAAGCTCGCTCAAATTTTCTTTCTTCTCTTATATTCATAAAACAAATTCAATGCTTCATTCTTATAAATTCAACAGTTACAGTCAATGAAAAACATAACTAGGTCAAATCGATATTATTGAGTGAACTGTACACGCATGTGGCGCCAAATCCAAGAGAAGCATAACCAGTACAGGTGCTCCAACGGCACATAGTTTCTCGCATTAATAACGGTTACATGACATAAATCCCGAATTTGTCTATATTACCATGTCTCAGCCATAACTTGTAAACCTCATTACCAACCGCTTCTCATGAGATGCGAAAAATTGTTTTAAAGCTAATACATGTACAGAAATTGGGCCATCCAAAACACCGACATTCCGAAACAATTGGAAACAATTCTATGAGTTAAACTGTCGTGCGGCGCGGTTGATATTCTTATATTGCAATCTGATAAATGCTGAAACATTATTTTGACCAAAAAAGCGCAGGAAATGCGAATTTGTAATCAAATCAATGTACACAAAAGTGAAATTCTAGTCTTGTCTTCTTACGTAAATCACAAAATAAAGGATGAATATTAAGCTTATGTAGAAAAGCAGAGGGCAGAACCATGTTCATCAGTTTCATCCTTCGATTCTAAAACTCTTCTTATAAACATTTTCTTCACGGTCTAAGTCACCCTCTTCACTATCTGACGCTGCAACTCTATAGACGTATCAACTCTGCAAAAATTCCTTGTGAACTAAAAAGTAGTCCATTTGTACCCATTTCGGACTAAAATTGAGAAAAAGAAAGAACGTGTTTGGTAAGAGTCCATTGCATTTGTATTACGGTCGGGTCGAATGGACCCACAGCGCGATTGTTGGTTGGTTGGTTAGTGATACCGGATGCCTCAACAGCTTAGGTCATTAGTCTCGTAAGTGTAGTGCATATTTTCCTCGGGATATGGCGGTGATCATCCCCCGCTGGATAGCGAGATCCGGCGCCAACCTACCGTCGGCTAGTGGGGTTTCCCCCTAACCAGGACTCTCCCACCAGTGGGGCACCCCTCTAACCGGGACAAGCTCTAAGCTCCCGACCGGTCTCCCGGAATATGTGGTAGTGTAAAGCATGTTAGTGTGTGTGAGAGAGAGGTGTGTGTGAAAGAGATGCATGTTAGTGTGAGTATGTAAGGGGAGAGGACAGGACAAGGAAGAGGAAGGAAATATCGCGCGCGCTCCGAGGCCCGTTTATTGGGGTACTGCTCTGGCATTCGCCCGGTGTTGATCGGAGAAACCACGGAAAACTACCAGAGCAGCCGGTTGCTAGAATTCTCCTGAAGTCAGCGACTGAATTCGAAAAGCTAGTGTCGAAAATCCTGCCATCAGGATTTGAACCTAGGACCTCCCGATCAAATGCACTGCAGTGACATCAGTTGATGCACTGAGCCACCGATCCGTTGCGCAGCGAGACATCTCGCAGAAAAACAGATGGCAGAAAGTCATGGTCACACGCCCTTAACGATGCGATCGATGCAACAGCTTCCGGAAGACTAGCTGACGGGGATCGCGGATCACCAGACACTCTGAAGAGTATTGCAAGAGATGGAGGGGGGGGAATAATCGCTCGGGTTGGATCCGACCCCCACAGTACCTATTGAGGATTAAAAGAATCTCCTTTTTCCGTTTTAACCCAGCTATCGTGGTATATTTTGAACCCTAGTTGTTGTTTTTTCAATCATTATATTCACTTTAAATTTATTATAATTTATTTCTTCAATATTGATGTATTATTTGTATTAGGTCAAGCATTAGTAATAAAAAAGGGTCTAAACTTACATTTATTAGAAACTTTACAAAAGTCTTTGCGAACCATAATGCACTTTCGTTTTAACAGTTTTGGTACTGGTAAATAACCATTTTGTTGGAACACTTACTGAACACATATTTACAAACAAAACATTTATTATTTTTATGTAATCACTGTTGAAAATAAGAATCTTGTAAAAACAATTAACAGAACACCGTCATTCAGCACATTCAAGGCCAAGATAATCAGCTCCCAATAATGTAGCAGTGCATTATATGTCTATGCTTTATATTGGAAAGCAAGGCATCTACAGATGATTACGTATAAATTTAAACTTCTCTCTTAACGAGTTATGCGAGTTAACGAGAAATGGTAGAATAATTAACTGTCATACGTGACACGGAGTACTTCGGGGATAGATTTTGCACCCCATAGCAGGAGAAACTTATTTCCAGAAAAAATAACTAGTATATTTTCTACTGAGCACATTTTCGATACATTAGGGGTAAATATTTAGCTAGAAAAAACTGTCGTTATGATAGTAACAGGAAGTGAAATAAATGACAAAAACATATCCTGGGGTACAAAGTAAACCCCCTTAGGTCTCCTACGATGAAGGCTCTTTTCAAACGAGTTTTTATGCCAAAGTCTTGCCATTTTCACCTCAAATTTACATACCTTTCTCTACAAAACAAAATTACTGTGCGAGAAATCGAAATTGAATATGATTGAAATAAATGTTAACTGGCGGATTCGAAATCTGTGTTTTGAAGAATATATGTCTTCTCTTCTTGTGAAGCAGAAAGAGGACCCCTTAATGGCATTATCGTTACCAAGGCCGTGAATACCATACGTTATGTAATCGTTTCTTTGCAATGCATTGTAAAGTCACAATTGGAACAACTTGTCATTTTCCCGAATGTATAGTACTATCAAGAGCAAAAAAAGGCCAAAAAATGAAAATAATACAAAGAATTAATGTCTGGAGTCCTTATTTAAGGTTGACCTTGGGGTGTTGGTGCTGCCAATCGATTTCACCCTGAGTTGTACCGTAGACTATAATTTTACGTGTACGTGTGTTTTCTATACGTAATCTATATGTAGTCTATAACTCTTTTTCCTTGTAGATTACGTAGACAACGAAATCTATGTACACTATTTCTTTTTTCACATCAAATAACCCAAACAAGTTTATAATAAGTAGTAAGAGTAGAAGCATGTTGAAATGTAATATTAATAAAATTATTCCCTATTCAGTAATACCATTCCTGATGAAGAAATAACAACCTCCGTAACCGTCGCAAGAAACCAATAGGGACTTGTTTCAATTTGCGCATTAGAATACGGCTGCTCCGATCGGTAGTTTTCCGTGGTTTCTCCGACAAACACTGCATCCGACTCTTACCCTCCAAGTGTCATTAACTCGGTGCGCGGAAATATTGTGCAGATCTCTAATTATTGCGGCGGTGATGGTGTAACGGTTAGTGTATCGGACTGTTGTACCCAAGTTTGCGGGTTCGAACCCAAATGAAGCCGTGGATTTTTAAGGGCGAAACAATCCTTCGTACGCCTTTCTTCGGAGGGGAAGTTAAGCCGGCTGTCCCATGTTAATAGATTTACTGCTTGTAAAAGATCAAGTCAAAATGAAGCCTCTGAGCTAAATTCGAATTGCCTGTTTCGCCGCTCAAGCAATACCTTCTTTCTCCCCTAGTAGGTGAAAGGAGCGTTACGAAATTTGCGTGGTCAGACGGAAGAGCAGGTTTAATGGCCTTAGTCTCGCCACGTAAAATAAGGCATTCATTCATAATTATGTCGCGAAATTCTTCTCCCCCACAAGAGAGGCGGTCCCAATAAGTCTTTCACGGGGGAGGAAGTCAATTCCCGTCATGGCTGTCATCCACCCCATAATTATTTTTGAAGCAAAACAGTACTAACATGAAATTTAAAAAAATGTTTTAAAAATTAAAAAAAAAAGTTTATTCATAAGGTCATTGTCAGTCCTTTGGAAGTGATATAATCATGTTGTAGTATTGTTTTGGATAAATTGAGTATAATTGTAAATACATTTTTGGTTTGGGGTGGAACAGTGCCCTCGTAGACTCTGTCTGTAGTGTAGTATTGTCTACATAGATTACCTTTGTCTACGCAGAATACGTTGTCTATGCGTTGTTTAAGTGTAAACCCACATAACTGGTTTCACCAGTCTATCTGAGAACCTGTTTCTTAAAAATATTGGAAAACAACATTTTAATGGAAAGCGAGTTAAAAACGAAATTGTCGTTTTGTTGTTTTCAGGTCTAGCAGCACGTCTGGTGTTGGCCGAATTAAAACAGGCGGCTGAAAGAGGATACTTGGCTGCGAAAGGAGACTGCACCTCCATGGCAGCCAAGAAAGTGGTTAGGAATGCGTTTACCAATATTTGCTGCGTGCCGTTCACGGAGTACACATCTAACGGCGAAGTCATTTTCACCAACACTACTCCTCCTGATAACTTCATTGCAGTGGGTGCTTGCCGGTTGCACAAAAAAGATGATGAGTTTCGAGTCTTTTTGACGGAATCTGAAAGAAACGAGGCCCGCAGGAATTATTTAGCCCATTCCAAAAATATTTAAGGCAATTTTTTGGATGCCCCTTTAGGAAAACGTTGTTTTAATATAACATCGTAGGCTTTAACGGCCGGAGTCAATATGAGTGAAAGGTTCCGGGCTGGTAAGCCGTGGTCCAGTTGGCATTGAAGAGCCAAACGGTTGGCTCTTCAATGCCAACCGGACCACGGCCTACCAGCTCGGAACCTTTCACTCATATTTATTTTAATAGTTACATTTCTGGCTCAGGTAGCTTGGAAGATCAACTGATTTCACTGCAGTGCCTTTAATCGAGACGAGCCCCGACTGTGGCACGATTTTCAACAGAAGCTACATAGCTCGATCGACTTCAGCCGCTGTCTGGAGGTGAATTCGAGCGGCCGACTGGTCGGTAGTTTTCCGTGGTTTCTCCGACAAACACTAGGTAAATGTGTACCCTAAGAAACGGGTCACGGACCAAGCGCGATCTTTCCTTCTTCTTTCTTGCCCTATCCTCACCTCTTACTTACACACACTTACGCTTACTTTCACTACACAACCATACGTCGGGAGACCAGTAAAGAAGTTGGAGATTTTCTGAGCAGGGGGCGGATTATATTTAGAAAGAAATAATTAACATTTTGAGTATGGAGATTTTTCATTTTGCAGTCCTGCCAGTAGGGACGTTTTTCAAAAGACGAATATGTTCGACCTCAATGGATTTTTAACAGCAGGGAGTGTTGGTGTGGGCCGAGGGTGGTAGGCTTGCGAAAAGCAATGATAAATTACTGCTAGTTGGTCACACTGAGGTGATGAGCTGAAATTGGTTTAAGATGAATACATGTAAAAAGGGCGACATTTTAAATCTAATACGTGTAAACAATGACCCGTCAAACAATAATAATAATAATAATAATAATAATAATAATAATAATAATAATAATAATAATAATAATAATAATATACCGCGAGTAAAATTTTTGAATAGATACACACTATTTATAATGTTTTTATTGCTCTGCATTTGATTGTACCACAATAATATGTTGGTGCTTAAACGAGAGGGTAAAAATGTCTTTGTAGCTCCATATAATTATTAGAAATACCAAATGTGCGAAACGTTAAGCAGCAATAAATGTCTATGAATCACACGTCTTAATTCCTGGTATCATCGTATCATCGTAGATTGATCCTATTTGGTCCAATAAATTTGAAAAAGAACCATCTTTCTACAATATTAGAAATACATACAATTTAAATTAAAATATTAAACGATTGAATAAATTTTTGCAAGTAACGCGTTTTTGCAATGCGCACCCTCAAAAAAATTCTCTTATAAATCGCAAACGGAAATAAAGTTTATTTACCAAAATCAATTATTATATTAACATCGCCTTTCTTTTCAAATTCCAATTTTCTTTTGCCACCTGCTTGTTCTTCAATATCTAGAAAAAATGTAGCCGATGAAAGATGTGTAGTTTGCAAACTCATCTGAAAAATTAATGTTTTTCTTATTTTCATAAGCAAAAAACGATGCTCATTTTCAACGACACTTACTTTTCAATCCTGAAGAATGTCGATGTCATTTGTCGGAAGAAGCTTTTAAACATTTAATGTATTTTATAAACAGATTATTTTGTTCATCAGCATGCACTTCTTCACATACGACAGCAATTGAGTGTTGTACACTCATCATGTTAATTGGTTTGTATTCTATCTTTAATCATGTTAAGATTTTGGTGTCTTGTTTTATGTCAGACGCTGACATAAAAGTTATGTAACAACTGAAATCCGTTGCCTAGACGCAGATTCCATGAACGGCTGCCTACGCCGTGATCACGCCATACACTTCGTGGAATTATTATCCAATACAAGCAATTCAATATATTATCAGAATTCTCAGTTTTTAATTTGCTATATCTTTGTACATCTCTTGTTTAAATTATAATTTAATGTAACTCAGAGGTTTCAATTATAATGAGGTGAAGTCAATCAACATTGGCTGAGCGAAGCAATTGCCACGAATCGTCTGTTCATTTCGTCACCGCTGTAACAAACTCAATCAGTCATTTGGTCAACTGCGCTGGTCATTAGTCCCGTAAGTGTAGTGCATGCTTTTTATCGGGAGATGGCGGTGATCTTCCCCCGCTGGATGGCGAGATCCGGCGCCGACCTACCCTCGGCTAGTGGGGTTTCCCCCTTACCAGGACTCTCCCACCAGCGGGGCACCGCCCCAGCCGGGACAAGCTCTAAGCTCCCGACCGGTCTCCCGGAATATGTGGTAGTGTAGTGCATGTTAGTGTAAGTGTGTGTGTAAGGGGAGAGGATAGGACAAGGAAGAGGAAGGACAGATCGCGCGCGGTCCGTGGCCCGTTTGGTAGGGTACTGCTCCGGCATTTGCCTAGTCTTGATCGGAGAAACCACGGAAATCTACCGATCAGAGCAGCCAGCCGCTAGAATTCTCCTCCAGACAGCGACTGAATTCGACCTAGCTGAACAGCTAGTGTCGAAAATCCTGCCGCCGTCAGGACTGGAACCTAGGACCTCCCGGTCAGAGGCGCTGCAGTGACATCAGTTGATGCACTGAGCTACCGCTCCCGGTAGTCATTTGGGCTGCCACACGTGTCCGACACGTGTTTGCCGCCCTCTCATATTCAGTTGAAAAAGCATGCCAATTACCTCTGTAATCTGCAAGGCGCGCGTGTAAGGCATGACGTAACATGCAAGAACACCGATATGTGTTTATTATCTGTAAAATAAGTGTGTTAATAGCCATTCTTTCGTGTGGCGCATGATGTGTCGTAATCATTGCCCGAACGTATGTGCCAAGACACTGCGATAGACTATAGAATGCACGTGAAAGGCATTTCTTTAACTTGTGCATAGTGCAACATATGTTCACAGCCAAGTCGCCGTCAAATAACTGTAAACATTCATTCGTGCATCGCGCCTGGTGTTGCGACCATAAACATCTCATAAACAGTGTGAGCATATTAATCGCAATAGTCTATAAAATGTGCGTGAAGACATTTGTTTTAATTTGTACGTAGTGTAACATGCACTCACTGTCACTGTCACTCACTGTCACTCACTCATGGTCACTGTCAATTAGTTACAAGTGACTGCCAGAATCATTATATGTGCTACGCAACGTCTTGTTTCTTGCCACGCAAATTGTTTGTGACAAATCAATTGTTATTTCTCTGCTATGCAGTGAACCTCTAAGGTTTCAGCTGTGCCTCGTGCAACCTTCGCTGTCCAGGAGATATCGCAGCCTGCAGGGTTATATGAACTCGTACCTCGATGCCTGCCGTCAGCGCGAGATCTGATGCGGGTGTTTCATCATCCTTGTGGGCTCCATGCTCAAATGGCTTCAGTATTGTTCTTTCTCTTTCAGCAAGTCATATGTTTATTGTCATTTGTATCTACATGTTAATTTCATATTTCTCTAAATTTCTGTGATAATGCCGTATCAATTACCATTTATTATGAGATAATTTCAATACTAAAAACATTTACAATGTTATCCCACGATATTTAAACGATTACTTTTACCCAAAATTCAGTTTTAGCTAACTTATTTATGTAGTGAGTTATTTAAATCAATATATTTAATAATTTCATTTGTGTCTTCTGAATCTCTCAATTATGGTAATCATTACAGAGTATTTTATATGCTACTATTTCAGAAACCACAGTGTGTACGTTCGCAAACAAACATATTGGTCCCTCAAAAGCAATGGTAGTAAGTGGTGGAGTAAGCAGCAATTAAAATGTAACACCCCAAATTGTCTACTGCACACAGCATGCTCTTCCGGCATTTTGCAAGTAATGTGTACAACCTCCTCGTTTTCTTCTTATCCTTGTTTTTTTTAGATCAATCCACCCTTCTTACATGTCTTGTATCTGTGTCAGGGGGAAGTATCGAAGCAAATGTATGTGATCCATGAACTTGTATTTTGCTTCTGAAGTTCCGGCGAACTGTATTTGCGGAAAATAGTCATAGCGGGACACTATTGCTTAGATAGATAGATAGAAATTTATTCTACAATTGGGCAAATGATGCCCGGTGTCAGAATGCAAAATTACAATTACAAATAAAATAATATATAAAAAATAAATATAAACAAACAAATTGACTGTCATTTCCTATTATCCTATTAGGTAGCGCCTTTATCAACACTTGCCTTGCGCATTGCGTAGGCCGAGACTACAACAGGTCTCTCGGTTAAGCGTTTTTGAAGCTTTTTGAAAGTGGGTGGAAATTTGGCAACGTCGCAGAGAACAACTTAATCAACACATCCACTATATCTACATCAGCCATGTGTTCATTATGTCTCACAATATATGGTCTGGTTATTTCAATGTATTCCTTCTCTCTCTGGCTCCACTGGTACTGGTGGCTCAGGCTAACTACTGATGTCACTGCAGTGCCTCTGATCGGGCGGTCCTATGGTCTGAGTTCCGACGGCTAGTCAGCTAGGTCTTATTCAGACGCTGTCAGGAGGAGAATTCTAGCGGCCGGCTGCTCTGACCGGACTTTTCTGCGGATTCTCGGATCAACACCAGGCGAGTACCGGAGAAATACCCTACCAAACGGGTCATGAACCTCTGCCTCTGTCAAAAAGCACTTCTGTCCTCTGCGCGGCCGTAGGTGATAAAAGATGGCGACCAGTATAATGTTATAGTAGACTAGCCAAATAACCAGCCTTGCCCGGGTTTTCTTCATATGCAATCCTTGTGAAAAAGGAAAAAGATAAATTTTATGTAAACCACTGTGTTTAAGTTTACTTTTAATGCAGTTGTTTCAAATATAAATAAAATGCTATCATTTTCTTTAATTTTATTTTACAGGAAATTTCTATTAAATTAAAATTTTTAATTTACGCATTGCTACTGGCTTACTAGCTAATATTTAGGAATGGCTGCCCCGCTGTATATTACGAACCATGTGCGTAATATATTACGAACTGGCGGAAAATATTACTATCCTTTTATTAAAATTTATCTATATTACTAACTACCGTCGGCTAGTGGGGTTTCTCCTTAACCAGGACTCTCCCACCAGCAAAGCACCGCCCCAGCCGGGAAGCTCTAAGCTCCCGTATGGTCACCGGGAATATGTGGTAGTGTAGTGTATTTTAGTGTAAAGGGGAGAGAATATGACAAGGAAGAGGAAGGAAAGATCGTGCGCGGTCCGTGGCCCGTTTGTTAGGATACTGCTCCGGCGTTCGCCTTGTTGATCGGAGAAACCACGGAAAACTACCGATCAGAGCAGCAGGCCGCTAGAATTCTCCTCCAGACAGCGACTGAATTCGACTTAGCTGAAAAGCTAGTGTCGCTCCCGGTAAGAAACTAGAAAAGAGTCGTATTTATTCATACATTATTTTTGTGGTATTGATGTCGGCTCTATGTCGTTGAATTTACTTCGATTAGTGTAGTTATGCCGTGAGGAATGTATCTCGTACAGCTGAGTGTTGAGGGTTGCATGTAGCCCCTTGAGTGTTGCGGGTTTGTGTGTGCGCCTTTCTGGCCTTGATACGTTTTATTTAATGTTTTTGTAGCACAAGGAGGGGCAGATTGATCAACAAGATGCCAATTATTTTTGAGATTTCCTCAATGGATAATCGAGGACTAAGGGATGAGGTTCTTGCCTGCGTTGTACCACACACATCCGACAGAAAGAAAAGTAAGTGCACTCTTTCCAGAAACAATGACATTTATTAGAGGACTGTTGTACACATCGGCATCTGCATGCCCCCCCCCAAACAACTAGACAGTATTAATGTTTCTACACTACAATAAATTGGCTTCCTGTGCCTTAAAAAAAACAACACCAAAAGCAAAAAAACAACACAGAAGTAATGATTCTAAACTATACAATGCAGAATTATCAACATTTTTGCGGAATATACATTTTTTTCGTAATGCTGAGTTATAAACACATCTGCGTAACGAAACCGAATAGAGGAATGAAAAGGTAATCTTAATGGCCGCCAGCTGTTAAGGAATTAACGGCCGCCGGACGTTAAAAAATCACGTGATCTTAGAAATATTTCTTCAACTCTTAAGACGAATGACAAACAACTAAAAACGTAATATATTAATTTTCAGCACTTAAATTATTCACATTTAACTCTTTTTTAATGTCTCATTATAATATTAATATTTAATGAACAGTAACTGTTATTACTAATTTCTAAACCTTCATAAGAAGTTGAAGGTTCCGACGTCGACGTACTTGTCATTTGATGCAATCTGGTTGGTGCTGAATAGTTGCTTAGAAATTTTAACTATTTTTGAAACAGATTGTTCAATGTAAGTTTCGGCTTCAGACGAGGACTCCCAACCTCCAAGTTCTTTCAAAGACAGCAAATCGCCACCGTTTTCCACTAGCATTGTGGCTGATGATCGTCTAAAACAATGTTCTGTGTAGAGCTCAGTCTAATATTTGAAATCTTCGTTTTCCTTCTCATACCGTAATTTCGTTTTTGTTGGTAACAAATCGAAATTAGCACTATTCGCTGTCTCCACAAGATCTTCTGGAATATTCATCTCAAATTTTGTGGAAAATTTATCATTTTAATGGTGTCAAACAAAACCACCACCTCTTAAACAATCGAATCGAAATATCTCGCCAAGACCAATATTATAGTTGGTCTTGGACTCACGTTCTGAATCGATATAGAAGGGGGCGTTGCATTCCTATGTAAGCAAAGGTAAGAACATTTTTTTGTTATTTATGTTAGTAAACACGCACTTAGCCCCTTAGCAACCAACCATCTAAATACTGCTTTAAGAGCGCGTCCATAGCAACGGCCGCTAACATATTTTTAATGGACTCTCGATCATTTTAGCGGCCGTTGCTATGAACACTATGGACTCTCGGGTTTAGATTCTGCTTGCATTAGTAGAAAAAACATTCAACTGTCTGATCACAAAGAAAGCATCCAGTACCACCAACCCTTGCTACAGAAAATCAAGAGTAATGACAATTCTGAACTCGCGAAAGTGATAAAAGTTAATTATTAATAAGCGATAAACTAAAATAACAAAAAATAACAAAAATCATTGTATGTAACTCGTCCTCTATTAGTCTTTAAGGACTTAGCCGGAAGGTTAACTACTCGGCTTCGCTATCGCTCCGCCTCGCAGTTAACCTTCCGGCTGCGTCCTTAAAGACTCGTTTAGAGGACTCGTGACATAAATATCTATTATTTATATTACTTTTCTTATAAGAAGATGGTATTAAGAAAAGTATTGAACGACACATGGTCGATAACACAAACAATAGACTTCGTTGATTATAAACCTCAGCTATCGCCTCTGTTTACAAACTTCAACCGCGTCTGTTATTTGGTGTCTATCGGCCTAATGACCATTAATACTATTAAAGAGCTTGTTTCAAGCTATAGTCGACGTTACACACTTTAACATTATGAGGCATTATTAGTTTCTGAGCACGTCTCGTGCTTACTCGCTTATAAATAGATGAATAGGCCCCAGATGTTAAATATTGTCTGACAATGTCGCTTGAATATCTCCTCCCAACCTGACAAATTAATTATAAAACACCTTGATTATTTTCCCCCACTATCATGAATCACTGGAAGTATATTCATGTATTGTTTATTTATTTACCCGAAAATATATAATTTCCAATTTAATCTATGGAATTTATGTTCATGATAATGTTAAAAGAAGAAAACAAAAACCATGATGATATCTAATTTATCCTGGTTAGTCGCCTATCGTTATCACATTAATTTGCCTTCTCTATATACTAAGAAATTACAAGTTTATATAAATGATTAGTTAAAAAAACAAATGTTATATTCTTTTACACTTTCACATATCTACATTGGAGTAACACATTTCAGTTTAAGGAGAGATTAATTCTCTAACTTCACACCTTTCCTGTTCACAGTTGAGTTACACAATTGTGAATTAAATGCTTTGCTTTACACAAGCAGTTATCATTTATTACTCTAGTTTTTTTAAAGAAATATTTATTCTGAATTTTTTAATTTCAATTAGTTAAGCAATGTGTCGTTGAACATTTTATTTTATTAAGATTTCTGAGGATAGTTCTAACTAAATTTCACTTAACAACGTTCTTACTTGAAAAACCAAAAGCCGGAGAAGAAATATGAAGAATTAAATTTACAGCAGATCCAACAGCCTTCCTCGTGTCTGCCCTTGAACTTCCAGCTCGCCGTTATCTTGATCAGACGAGTCCTCGCGTAATGAATATGCCAAAACATAAGTTTCTTGCCTCGCACCACGGCCAACTCTTTCGTTAGCTGTGCTTGTACGTAATTACACATGAGGTGAGTACTCTATACTCTCTTTTCATATCTATAGGGAAGAGTTCCACTTTCCTGGAGACCAACAATATAGAATTGGCATACAACACAAAGTTACGCCTAATTAACCTCTCAGGTAGCTTGCCTCCACAAAACAAGAAAGAGTTTTGGAGCGGCCGTGAATTGCGTCACACCTGCATCCTACAGTAGTAAATTCTATCACCAGTAGCGGTAGCTCAGTGCATCAACTGATGTCACTGCAGCGCCTCTGACCGGGAGGTCCTAGGTTCCCACTCCCCACGGCGGCAGGATTTTCGACACTAGCTTTTCAGCTCGGTCGAATTCAGTCGTCGTCTGGAGGAGAATTCTAGCGGCCGGCTGCCCTGATCGGTCGTTTTCTGTGGTTTCTCCGATCAACACCAGGCGAATGCCGGAGCAGTACCCTACCAAACGGGCCACTGACCGCGCGCGATCTATCTTTCCTCTTCCTTGTCCTCTCCTCTCCTCTTTACACACACACTTACACTAACATGCACTACACTACCACATTCCGGGAGACCGGTCGGGAGCGTAGAGCTTGTCCCGGCTGTGGCGGTGCCCCGCTGGTGGGAGAGTCCTGGTTAGGGGGAAACCCCACTAGACGACGGTAGGTCGGCGCCGGATCTCGCCATCCAGCGGGGAAGATCACCGCCATCTTCGGAGAAAAAACATGCACGACACTAACGGGACTAATGACTAGAGCAGTTGATGCTCCCGGAAACACGAAAAAATCAATCAACCAATCAATCATGAATTCTATCCGTAACTTCCATTATTGCTGCTACTGGCATGGAGCGCGTATCCTCTCTCAGGTAAGAAATATTTCGTATGACTGGTTTTTGCGCACTTCTCTCACAACTAAGAAATGTGATGATACGCGTTACCCTCACAGCTAACTCCTGTGACTAAATTTTTAACACCTTCGGTGCGACAGTCGCCCACGGAAGCCCGTATTAGGACGGGGCATTAATCACTTACAATATAAAGAATAATTTGAAATATGAAGAAATTATTACATTGCTTTAAATAATTAAGTTATATTTTATTTCTTTAGGGTTTATTAGTTCATAGCTGTGTGTTTACGAACCTCAAACAAAACACGTAACGGTATTGTTAATACCCTTGAGGGCCTTTCTGATTCCTTATGCCCTCTGGCCTTTTGAATACTTTATGGCCCGCTCTAATACCAACACAACACATACAACATTTTTATGAATTCGATTTATTACAGTTAAGATGCAAGCAAATACTATAAATAAATGGCACAATGCTCAAATAAGTAAGATAACTCGTTATAAACCTTATTTTGCTGAATTTGAAATGAAAACTGCAATTTTGGAATGTTCCCGTGAATTTATAATTGCCATCAGTCACGTACATTTCACTGTTACGTATCACATTTCATAGAGACGTATTCTTGAGTAGCAGTACTAGAAGTAGTACTAAGACATATAAGGGACATCGGGTAACATCCTGGAAATGTTATTTTTTCGTGTTATGAAATATTCCAAATACCTTTTGGTAATGGAGACCAATAACCTAAAAGTACCGTTTCATCAGCCTAATTTGCACTGTTATTCACACTGTTATGTAACTCTCAAATACACCATAAACATTTTCGGACATTTTACCTGAAACCACTGTCCGTAGTTTTGTTAGCTCCTGCGAGAATTTACGCAGGAACTTCACAATATTCTTTCAGTTTGTACCAAAATATCAGTCCAGCAAAGATTATGTAATAGTAATTAGATGCACATTGTTTTGTTTATCCGACATATTGAAATATGACTATTGCAATGCGTCTTATCACTTTAGTCTCAAGAAATATAAAATGTTTCGAATTATTGTTTGCTTCGGCACGAACTAGTAAACCATAAAGTTTTGTATTCACCACGGGCATTACTAGATGTCTTTGCCCCTGAGGCGACTTCCAACCCCTCGGGCCAGTGACCTTTGGGTTTGTAAGTCGTCCTTGGGGCAAAAACATCTACTTAACGCCATTGATACATAAATAACTATTATATTCATTTGGTATGTGCGCCACCTGATTTTATGTAATCGTTGATGATGAAACGAAATATAAGAATTCCGAACGCATATTTGTTTATATTTATTAAAATGGTTTTTATTTAACATATTGACAAATTTTATTAAAATTGCAATAGACAAGTTTTGAATTTCAACTAACCCCAGTCTCGTGTTTAAACAGTAATTTATTTGAAAAAAAATCAACAGGGAGAAATGTTTTTGTTGATTTATTCTCCCTATACTGATTGAAAATAAACATTTTCTACATATTTTTTACATATTAAAAAAAATGTACATTGTGACTAACGTCGTTGGTAATGCTGTTTCTTTTGAAGACAAAACTAATACCGAAACTGATTTCTCTTTCATAAATGGGATAAGTCTAAGAAAGAGGAATGATAGAATATGGATTAATTTCGGTTTTTGTTTCAAACGAACATGATATTAAAATTCAAAATATTAAAATTTTTGTATCAATTTTCCAAAAAGTCATTCTCACATATCATACTATTTTAAGATATAAATTAGGCTACATTAAAATAGTTAATATCTAGTGTATGTGAAATATGAAATTGGAAATATGTAAAATGGCTATGTAATTGAAACCGTAAAGTTATAGATGTTTTTTTCTTTCAATAACACGGTTATGGAATGGTGTATTGTTACAAAACGCTGAATGTGGAAGCTGTAAATTTTGAGTGCAATTTACAATATAATATTGATAATATAGTTTATTTAACTATATTATCAACAATACTTGGCGTCGTCGGTGCTGTAAACTGTTTTAAAAGTATTTCTATGTGATGAAAATTACAAAATATTTTGCACAATTTGTTCAAATAAGTTCTTACAGTCTGTGGAATTGGATTTACTAATTAAACGTAGTTGCTAATAATGTTATACTCCCGTTCAAAAATTTCCAAACCTCCAATGGCCTTGTACATTACTTTCATACGGGATTTGAATTGATAATATTGCAATCTACGCAAGGCCGGGGCGCCGCTGGTAGGTCTTACATTTATTTGTACTGCAATTGGGTATGACCCTGTGGCAGTTAAATTACAATAATAATAATAATAATAATAATAATAATAATAATAATAATAATAATAATAATAATAATAATAATAATAATAATAATAATAATAATAATAATAATAATAATAATAATAATAATGTAGTTCAGTACAAGACGAGGATGCTATAATCATACTATCACTAATATTAAGTATAATAATTATTTCAACTGTCATGATATCCAATAATTATATGATGATGATACTAAAATTTAATACGAGCTACATAAATATTGGCTAAATTAGATTTAAAAAATCCATTGATCGTGTTCATTAGACTTCAATGCCCTGCAGCACTTACTCTTTTAATATCTATTTCTCTAATCTTTTTCTAACTTATTTCTAAAACTTCGGACAATTAGAGGAAAAATTTTGAAAATTGCTGCGGGTAAACTGTTTCAAAAGTAAAATTTCCCAAGATCTGAATTTTGTTTTCTTGTTCGAATTTTGTGGGTATGCTCGCTTCGGCCGAAATAATTTGGTTTTTCTAGTCTAACCTGAATTTCCTCCCAAGCTGGTTGACCTACGTACGATGTATAAAGAGCGCAATGCCTCCTCCTTGTTCTTGTTTCTAGAGGTTCTTATGATTTTTTTATTGCGTTAGTTCTATAAGTAAACTTATTCGCTTTTCTCTGTTTTCTATCTAGATTTTTCCAGTGCGACTTTCTGTGACGCATTCCATGAGAGCGCAAACCAGCGAAATATATGCTAATTCTTTGGCGTTTGCAGAACTTTTCTTTAGAATTCGCTTTACACAATGCACAATGAAAAATATTTGTGTGTCCAGTTGTGTGTGTCCAGTGTGTCCAGTTGGACACGTTGGACCGATGTGGGGTCAAATCTTGTTGTTGCCGTTTTAACTTTATCTACATCTTTATTTTTCCGGCAGTGGGTTGCAAATAATATTAAATTCGAATGTTACTGTTCAAGAGGTTCTGGGTATACTTTTTGTAGGGCGACGTAATGTACCAGAATTCGATGTAAGGGAATTTTGTGCATTACATTGTAAAGACGACGAAATTACTGACGCGAAGTTGGTAGACCACTCCGTTGTTGCTGTAGCTTCGACAGGTTCTGGTGTTGAGCGTGTTTTCCGTTAAAAGATATTCAACAAACTGAAAAAGGCTATCCATATTCAAGGGCCTCGCACAATAGCTGAAAATAATACATCGGGAAGTGTACATCAGATGGATGAGAACATTGCCATATAGAAAATAAACATTATAAACCAGAAATGTTTCTGGGCTCTATTGTCATGGTTAATCGATGTATAAATACACAGTGCTTGGCAACTGAAGAAAGATGACTGCGTAAAAATGTCAAAGCTTGACTTTAGGTGGAAATCAATCCAGTTTCACAAAGTACATAAATCAGGTAAAAGGTGCAGGAACATCATCAACCAGTCCTCTTATCACATATAAAGCAAGTGTTACAGAGCAAACGAAATGTGATAGTTGTAGGCATTATAATATATAAAAATTCAAAATAAGAGAAGATGCAGAAGGAATAGTTCATCCACATTATCAGCTGTGCGGATAATTTGATATAGGTTTATGTTTGGAATGCCATACTCTTATATGACAATTCATTTGAATTTTTCAAATTATTTTATTACGTTTATTCTTTTTCTTTAAATAATTGTTGTATTATTCTATTTTATAAAATTTATTGTTCTTCTTATTACCAACAAAAATTTTCGAACGTGTACCAGCTTTTGTAGAAAAGAACTACGTAAGTGCCCAGCGTGTCCATATGGACAGTTTTTTCGAAAAAATATACATATTTCCTCAAAATATAGTTTTAGCCTCGTTTATGGATATTTCTTAAAGATATGCAACATAATTTAACTTAATGCAACTAATTTAATTTTTTGAAAATAAATCTGGCATCTCTGAATACAGATTAATAGGTTTTTTTAAAATATCGAAAAGGAAGACAGGAGAAAGATAGAACCTACAAAAGAAGGACTGTCCTGACATAAGGAGGACGATTGGTCACCTTAACATTCGATCTTCACCCGTTCTCATTTTGTCATATGAGTTCATAATTAAACACAAGTTAAAACTTCACACACATTTTTTTCTGTGTGAGTGTGTTATATATATATATATATATATATATATATATATATATATATATATATATATATATGCCACTGCTTACTCAGGCATGGTACCTCTCCAAATTCAGCGCAGACGGAGAAATCTGCAGAAGGTGGAGCCGAAGCTGACTTATGTCAGGTAGGTGACTCAGCAAATTCCTATCTACCAACAGACTGCATTCGACACAGACCGTATTGTGGGACTTCACGAGGCTGGTTGGTCGTATCATGCAATTTCCAGGCCTGTGAGCCATTCACATGTCACAGTGGCCCGATGTAGGAATCAATAGGGCACCCATACACGTCGTTAGGGTCGACCAAGAAACTCCACCCCGAGGGGGTGGACGGGCTACACCATCGCTGCCGCAAGGTTGTCGTGGTTTCTGTTGTAGTGTCGCGACCACCCGCACCCTGAGTCTCGCGGCGTTGCTCACGTCGTTAGCTTGACGTTGCAGGCAGTGAGAAGGTGATGCTAAGATTCTTGTAGCCCGCTTTGCCAGGTTACACATCAGTTGGGTCTATGACGCGTCGAACTTTGAGTAGAATTGAGAGTGAAGGATGCTTTTCGGAGTACACTGGATCATACATAAAGAAGCCTGGCAGGAAAACAGATACCATCCGTCAGGTTACCCAGGTTCCGGCGACACCCACGTCGTTAGCCTAAATGCGTTGGCTGTGGGGAGACGGGATGTCTGAACTTTAGTTCGGTAGGCCACCAATACGTCCCTCGGCTTAGTCGTGGCACTGGCTTGATACTCTGGACAAAGATAAGAGAACGGAGTTCTGAGAAGCGCATTGTTTTGACTGCGGTACTAGTCTGGATAGGTAGGAGCTCTTAGCTGGCAGGGCGACCCCTACCCAGGTATTGTATGGGGAGGTTACCGCGAAGGTAAAGTGGGTTACGGCTGTATCTGGATGTCAGGCTGTCCGCGTACTTGAGCGTCGGCGTGGGGTGAGGATAAAGGCATTGAGCCATAGGTGCCCACCCCGGGGTTAATAGCCCCCTGATAAAACAAGCTGCTGCTGCACCACTGACCGGGAGGTCCTAGGTTCGAGTCCTGACGGCGGCAAGATTTTCGACACTAGCTTTTGAGCTAGGTCGAATTCAGTCGCTGGCTGGAGGAGAATTCTAGCATCCGGCTCCTCTGATTGGTAGTTTACCGTGCTTTCTCCGATCAACACCAGACGAATGCCGGAGCAGTACCCTAATAAACGGGCCACGGACCGCGCGCGATCCTTCCTTCCTCTTCCTTGTCCTATCCTCTCGCCGTACACACACACACTTACACTAATATTCACTACACTACCACTTATTCCGGGAGACCGGTCGGGAGCTTAGAGCTTGTCCCGGCTAGGGCGGTGCTCCGCTGGTGGAAGAGCCCTTGTTAAGGGGAAACCCCGCTAGTCGACGGTAGGTCGGCGCCGGATCTTGCCATCCAGCAGGGCAATATCACCGCCATATCCTGAGGGAAAACATGCACTACACTTACGGGACTAATGACCAAAGCTGTTGACGCGCCCGCAATCACTATCCAACCAACAAATGAAGCAACGCGTGGTGTTGTAGACCACTCGGGTTTCGCACAGCCCATGTTGTGGAGAGACACGCAGACCTAACTGCGGGTATCATAGTATGAGGAGCCATTGGATATGCGTTGAAAACACAACTAATAGTGCTTTGGCAGGCTTTGACGGCACACCGATACGTCACAGGCATTCGGCGTCCGCACATCCTACCCCTTATGGAACAGCACCCTTGGGCAGAGTTCCAACAAGATAATGCACGCTTACATACAGCACATGTCTTGAACTACTTTTTTTTTTTAATTTGTTGTGTCTACTTCGACGCAACGCGTCTCCAAGCCCCTTGGGGGCGTTGAGCGCTTTGCGCTTCTCGGAGTAATCCTCCCATTACTGCGCTTGTTTTATGGAGTAATCCTCCGTTAACACTGTCTGTCGCGTCTCGTCGTAGTCGGTTGTCAAGAGGACCGCCAGGTAGCATCTCCGCGTACGCGCTTCCTACCGCGCGCTCCTGCGTCACTACCCAGCGGCCAGAATTAGGAAGGAATAAGGATAGGGTTTAGGACACTTCGCAGGGGTTGGACTAGCCCTTGTGAAGCAGCCGAACTCGTTTTGTTGGAACAAATTTCACATGAGATTCGACGGGAATCGAACCCGGATCTCAGTGGTGAAAGGCTTGCGACTTTGCAATGAGCCACGAGTTCACGAGCTCGTTACCTAGAGCTCGTTGAGGTCCTCCCGTGACCAGCAAGACCCCCAGACCTCTCCATCATTGAACACGTGGGGATGACATTGGAAGGGAACTCCTTCGCAGTGAAAACCTGCAGAATCTGGAAGAAGAGCTGCAATAATTGTGGACGAACTTTCCTCAAGATATGATCCAAATGTTTGGCAGCATTTCGACCCGCATAAGGGCATTCATTGCAGTCACAGAAGGTACGGCACCTTTCTGACGTGGCGCTCACTTTCAACCTGTAACTGCCGACAGCCTCGCATTATTTCATCACATATTGGAATCAGTTCAATAAAGTCAAATGGTCTTTCAGCAAATGTAGTTTCATTCACTTCCAACCACTCCTGCTGGGTGCTTATCTTTTTCATCAGGCAGTGAATGTAAAAGTATTAACTTAAATTAGTCCTCTAGGATGGCTCATGGGAAGTGTAATAGCTTTCCGAGCTGTGGTCCCCGGGATCGATTCCCAGTCGAGGCAAAAATATAGTTGTAACTTTCCTTTCAAATCGTCTCAGTTTCTGTAGCTGTGTGACGAGGAAAAGCTCAAGCAGGCTGATGTTGCTAGTTACGGTGAAGAGATAACGTCATGTTCGCCTCATGTCGGTATGACCCACGAGCATGGGAATTTAACTAGGCCCAGACAAGGCGGACACCGATAGCTGGGCGGTGAAGTCGGATTACCAACCCAAAACGCCAAATACATACTCGCTTAAATTAACCTGCACGAAAGGCGGCCGTCATTATCGCCTTCTGTTATCAGTCGGCGTTACAACAAGCACCAATAATTGCTAATTCGTACGCTATACACATTTTTCCAATTAGCAATGTCGATGTCGCTAGTAAGAAAACGAAAATGCGTAGAAAAATTTAATAATTAAATATTTTTTAAATATCAAAATTACTCAGTTTTAACAGTTACATACATTACTCTTCATTCCCACGGCTTATTAAGCAAAGCAAAATCATCTATTAGTTTTCACATTTAACACAATTAAAGGACGTAATTTAAAATAGTTTTAAATAATTTCTAAAAGATTAATTTTAAAGAATAACAAAACCTAGAAAGTAAGAAATAAAGAAATATTACATAATATAGAAATTCTTATTTCCCTAGTATCCAACTGCGTAGGAACACCACCATTTTATGTTCACAAAGCACAGAAAATAAGGAGCAGGCAAATATGTTTGTTGCCACATTACCCAAAAAATACTCAAATCTTGGAAAAAATTCAACATGACATTATTTGAAGATCGGTTTTCGACGAACACATTTTAATTCTTTTTAGATGAATCTTCACCATTGTAGTTGTGGGAAAACACCGAACAATTTTTAGTTTTTTAAAATTTCGAAAAATAAGGCATTGTAACGACATGAGATCTGCAGGAAATCTTAAGCGTTCTACGCTATCCAAAGTTCAAATTTAATCAAAATATTGTGTGCCGTTTCGAAGAAAAAAAATGGTTTAAAACAATAAAATATTCCTATATATGACACAAAATTGTACAAGAAACCTCATGTTTTTGAAAACTTGAACGTGAAATTACTTTTAGACGTCTTTGATGAACACATTTAATTAGAGAAAAAAATATCTTCATATTTGTAGTTGAAGTAAGACGCCGAAAAATGTTGGATTTCTTTAAATTTTCGAAAAATAAGGGTATTCAACGAACATGAGACCGGTGACATTCTCTTAAACGTCCTTCAGTTTAATAAAAACCTTTAGTTTAATTGAAAATATTGGAGCATTTTTTTTGAAAATTCTGGTAAGGCGCTTGAAGGAAAATACTGATATTCCCCAATCTATCTGGTAATATGGCTATATCAGCTAGCGTTGTTCACAGACAGACTGAGAGACGTTTTGCCGTCAATCGATTTTTCGGTATCAAGGATCCACAAAACATGGATTCTGAGTACGTCACATGTTGCAGGATTTTTTTTCTAAATTTAGACTTTGGATTTATCCACTTTTTCGTTGCCAGGGCCCTGTAATAAGAGTTTTTCTGCCAAAACTTCGCTGTACTTGCGTGCAGAATTTCATAACTTTCTCTCTACCGCGGTAGCGGCGGCAAGAAAGTAAAAAATTGAACATTGACCTCGTTTCGTTTCCAGGTTGAGCCACACAACTAGCGATTGCTACCTTGAAGCAGGCGGCCGAAAGAGAAATCCTGTCCACGAAAGGAAATTCCACGTCATTGTCTTCCGCTAGAGTCGCTGTCAACACATTAATATTTGCTCCGTGCCGTTCAGGGAGAACACATCCAAAGGCGAAGTCATTTTCGCCAACGCCACTTTCCCTGATGACCTCATCATAGGACATCTTGCCGCTTGCAGACAAATGAGCTGTTTAGTGATCTTGTGACGGAATCTGAAGTATAGAGAGAGAGCAGACGGAATCTGAAGTATACAGAGCTCGCAGGAATTATTTATAGCATTCGAAAAGTATTTAAAAGTAATATAATGGATTGGTGCGAACATTTCTCTTTTCGTATCCCATTATTTTAACAAGAAAAGTTGCTTCATACTGCAACTGATCTTCATACCTTTCTGCCAACCCGTGCCAAAGCGAAGGGAGGTACCCCAAGAAATGTTACGGATAGTCCAGGAACGTCTCATTTTGTAGTTTACCACATAGAAAAATTATGGATCCATATATTAAGAATTTAAAAAACTTCGCAAAAACAACTCTACATTTCACATAATATAACAATTTCAGTTATGTTAAAAAATAAACATGAAAAATGAATAATAGTTTATTTAGCATAAGTTTTCAATCACCAAAATGCACACTGTCAGATGGCACGCCAGTTCTTCATTTCCTCAGTAGAAAGTTCCAAGTCTGCAGCACAGTGCCTGTATCCAGTCTACAGAGGTGAACAATTAATGAAATAGTTTTAGAATGAGACAAAAATGTATCTATAATCATAGATCTTGACAATAAGATGTGTGTAAATGATTGTAATGTTTTATAAGTATGTTCTTTTTCATACTTAATATATTTATTGTGAGTCATATTGAGAATAAGTGAAATGAAAGCCTTTTTACAAAAAAAACCTTGTTAATAAATTTACACTGAATTACTTTATTGTAGCGTGTTTTCTGCCGAAAGGCCAAATCCATTTTAGAACATACGTGAAAACAGCACAATACTGGATCACAAACTTGACAAAGCTCGTCACATTGGAGCTTTCCTTAAACAATAAACATAATTAGATGCTAAACAGCAATCACGAAATGCTCATAAATAATTGCTCATGGATCAACACCTCCTTTGCGCGTAACCTTTACATCACAAAAGAGGTTGGTTTCCCTTTACTACCAAGTTGAAGTAGCCTTACACATATGTAACCGCTGTGAACAAGCGAGTAGAGTCCCGCTAAAGCCAACAACGCCCTCGCTCCAGTTGACTTAGATGACAATGGAAAGGCGGCTACGGGATCGAGGTTGGTGGCTTAGATAGGAACCGCTAGGAATGCAACTTGACACAAAACTAAACTGGAAAACACACATCCACACAACAGGAACAAAAACACAAGCAAAAATATCCCAACTTTACGCATTAATTAACAAAAAATCTTCCCTTAAAATAGATACCGGAATAATAATTTACAAATCAATAATTAGACCAACAATGGCGTACGCTTGCCCCATATGGGAAAATGCAGCAAAATCTAACATAAACATACTGCAAACTATACAAAATAAAGTTCTAAGAATTATCATTAAAGACCCATGGTTTATTTCAAACAATCAAATCCACCATGAACTGCAAGTACTCACAATAAAAGAACACATTTCCAAACTGTCCGAAGATTTCTTTTCATCACTCTCCACATCTCCCAGCGCCTCCATATTCAACCTTGGACGCACAGTAGAACCGAACTTACGTATAAATTCACGCTTCCCTAAAGACAGATTCCGACCACCATAAATCAGCAAGAAATTGGCCTCATAATATATCTTTCATTGAATAATCATATCAACGATATTTCTCTGTAATTTTAATTCTCTTTCAAAAGTAATTAAATTTTTTTCAAAAACATTGAACGCACCCATTCAGGGCACCCACAGTTAGGAAATAAACCAAATGTTATGTATGTTTCATTCACAACCCTGAAAAACATGTGTTGAACAGGAAGAAAATAAATTTTAAAAAAGATGACAATGGAAATTCGGCTAGGGGATCGAGGTTGGTGGCTTAGATAGGAACCGCCGGCATTCATTCCGGCAAGGGTTCATCGCGCCGCCGGGTTTTGCTTCAACAGAAACAAAGCACATGAAATCTCTAACAGTTCACAACAACCATAAATCGAAACGTCACAGATGAGTTGGCAACCTTACATGCATAGCTGCCCATCATAAAGGGAGATGCGAGTGGCATAACCCGAACAAATGCCCAATGCGCAACCGGGAGCGGAAGCTCAGTGCATCAACTGATGTCACTGCAGCGCCTCTGACCGGGAGGTCCTAGGTTCCCACTCCCCACGGCGGCGGGATTTTCGACACTAGCTTTTCAGCTAGGTCGAATTCAGTCGCTGTCTGGAGGAGAATTCTTGAGGCCGGCTGCTCTAATCAGTAGTTTTCCGTGGTTTCTCCGATCAACACCAGGCGAATTCCGGAGCAGTCCCCTACCAAACGGGCCACGGACCGCGCGCGACCTTTCCTTCCTCTTCCTTGTCCTATCCTCTCCCCTTACACACGCTTATTCCACTACACTACCACATATTCCGGGAGACCGATCGGGATCTTGGAGCCTGTCCCGGCTGGGGCGGTGCCCCGCTGGTGTGAGAATCCTGGTTAGGGGGAAACCCCGCTAGCCGACGATAGGTCGGCGCCGGATCTCGCCATCCAGCGGTGGAAGATCACCGCCATCTCCCGAGAAAAAACATGCACTACACTAACGGGACTATGACCAAAGCAGTTGACGCACCCGGAAACAGGAAAAAATCAATCAAACCCAATGCGCAGTAAATGCGTCTTACCAAAGGCTACATTCATTAGCAACCCATGTTGCTACATAAACAAATGCCCAATGTGCAATAAAAGCGTCTTACTCAAGGCTACATACGTTGATAACCCAATGGTGCTACATAAATTTGCGCCTCATGGGAGCACGCACGCAGAACTGCAAAGGGGAAAATAATTAAATAATTACATAGAAAACCAACGTATTTTACTTAATTACGTGTTTTACGTATTTTATAGAATACATAGACTATGCGTGAAAAAAAACCATGTCATAAAATTAAGATTGATCCATGAGCACATATATAATTAGTGGGCCATTGTCACACTTCGAAGTTAGGCTGAACCATGCAAAGATCCTGCTTTAAAAACACATTAAAAGAATAGCACAATTTTAAAACAACGAATCACGACCGAGGTGGCCGGGCGCATTTTCAATGTAGAGGTTTAATAAATTTTGAATGAAATATCAAAGTTTACATGAAGACATATCGTTCGAAAATGGCACTCCAATGTGAGGTGAAAAGCCCTTTTAAAGATTTTCACCTCAAGTATCACACCGCAGGAACTATTTCCTACGAGCGCTCGCTGTAAACATTGCAATATTTCTTTACACAAGCGCCCCCAGTGGCAGCCGGCGGAACATAGGGCTCAAAATGCCCATTTGTTCTTACATGGGCGATAGAATGAATAGACTGTAGATGCTGATAACAACAGAATCTATCAGACAAGATAGGAACTAGAGGCAAAGAATAAATGTATCATCTCATCTTTAAACAGGTATAATTTCCTTTTAAAAGCTGCGTCGCAAAATACGTCTTCGAGTATGTTTGAGCCGGTTCCTGGGTGAAGGGTCAATTAGCTACGTGCAGCTGCGACTTTCTGTGCCACGGCGGCGCCCAGAAGCGGGAGGGGTTTGTTTAGCTAACTCACCCTTACGGCCGCAGTGTCTCCCTAAGGATTTCGAAGAACGTCGCGGCCATCCAGTAAGTTTATTTACACCAATTGCTGTAAGAGTATAAAGTTAATGTAACAATCACAGCAAACTCGCTGTTTGAACATTTTCCCACTTTTCCACTCAGATTGACTATAAGACGTCCTGACTGATTGGTGGAAAATTTAGAAAGGTGGAGGAAGCTCTGGCCAATCACACAACCTTTTTCAAAATTTTAACAGACCCTTCTGGAACTTTTGGGTAAGAAGAGGGGAGAACACAGGCCCGGGCAAGCTTGCTATCGCCGGTCACCGAGACGCTCTCGGGCATCAGATGCGTTCTGGCGGATGCCCGATAGAGAATCGGTCGGGCTTTTGCCCACGAAGTTCGTCGACCAGAGAGGGACGGGCGAGTGCCCGAGTATCTTGTTACTACTGCCTACAAAGTTTTGAGTTTGTTCTTAATTTTATTTTTAGTAGCTTGTTTCGTTAACCTTCAAACACTGCTGTGCGCCGATGTAATTATTCTCTCTACCCAGTCGCACTAGTATTGCTCGTTTTTCTTAATTACGTGGTGTAATTTCGATTAAATAGGGAATATTATTAACCGATAGATATCACGCAGTCCGTCTCACAACTGGAAGCTAAGCTGGCAGCGCGTCCGTCTGCAACTAAATGGTGATATCAATGAAGCGCCGAGCCACGGCTTTCAGCAACGCCCCTCAGGCAATATTAACTAGAAAGACTCTTGTTTGATTAAAATTGGAATAATTCTCAGGAAGCATTGGAAGCGCATTGACCCCTTCCTAATTAATGTTCATCTTTAATTTTTTTATTTGCTGTAATCTTGATTTATAAAAGTTTATTGTATTAATTTTTGTAACTTGTTTAAACTACAGCCCAGCTGTTGAAACAATCTGAAAAAATTCACAGTTTGTGTTGTAAGAGGATTGTTTGAGATTTTTCGAGCCTGTTCCATGGGTGTCAGACACAATAAAAATTATTTTTTGTTATATTTTTCAAAAATATTTTTTTGTGTTTGAATTTGGGTCTGAGGAAATATCAAAAAATATTTTTCTGATAATATAAATTGTCTTCTTCTTTGTCTTCTTATTTTTAGTCGTATAAAATAGTGTTAATTTGCCGAAAAAGAGTGAAATTAAAAAACACGGGTTAGGGTCTAGAGGGGTGTGGGTGGTGAGACGGAAGCTAAGAAACCTACCAAAAATATTATTTTTATGTTAGAATTATAATGTAAGGACTCATACGTCACTCGGTGTAGGGGAAGTTTTTACTATCTTATCCAAGGATACCCTTTATTATTTAAACATTTGGTAGGGATAGTACTAAATGTGCTCTAAAAAAGATATCATAAACGCCATAATACTCTATTCCTTTGTTCCTTAAAAAATTACAAAAATTCAGTTTTTTGACTTGTCCCTCATATCGTAAATATTTACATTAGCGGCGATTTGTTCCCATTATTTTATTTATGAGTATTTGTGCTTATAATAATGTTATGTATCGTTTCTTGAAAACTCAAGAGTTTTCTGTAAAACGAGCTAGAAATTCTACATTTTCAGAAATGCTCAAACGCCATATTCTACAAAATGGCTCCAAACCTTTTCTTCAAACTTTTCCAACGATTAGTGGTAATTGCACAGTAAAATATGACATAAAGTTCATTTTATTGTACTTGTTTAGTTTTTCAAAATTTATACAAATTTAATTTTTTTGAAATATCTCTCAGGCCAGAAATATGCAAGTTTTCAGCAATTTGTAAACACTCTTGCATTCAGTCAGTCAGTTAACGTACTTCGAATGACATTTTTTTTCGAAAACTTTGAAAAAGAAACTTCAAATTTCGCAATTACAGTAACGTTTAAACGCCATTTTCTAAAAAAACGGCTCCAATTCTTTCAATGAAAATTGTCACTAGCAATACTGTGACGATGTTTTACTGTTCTTTAATATTCATAAGTTATATTTTGGTTCTTCTATTAGAGAACCGAATAATATAGTGTGACGTACCAATATGTCACATGAAAATAAACTAACATTTATTTGTAGACTATATGGTGGAACATGCATTAGGAAATATCACGAGTGGGGGCTTAGCAACGACCGTGAATAAACAATGTAGTTTTTATTTTCTGTAAATGCATTAAGAGGTGGCTAGATGCCGAAAGTAGAAAATTTGGGATTGGGCGAAGAAGTTTAGACGATCGAAAGGTCAGCTACATCAAAATATAACGAACGTATTGGCTGGGTGAGAGAAGGACGGTCAAATGTTATGAAAAAAGAGGAAGGTAGTTTAATACGAAGTCTTCGAGGGTGAATAATGCAGGAAGATTTCATTCGGACCGGCATCGCGTTTCTGAACTGATCGTAGGTTCGTGAGAGGGAACGAGTATAATACAGATAGTCAGAATCGGGTTATCAGATCGTGAAATTTTAAGGACAGTAAATGATATTGCAGATATTGCATGTGGAAGTAATATTGATGCATAAATTGGGACTTTGTCGGGAGTGGTAATCGAGTTATAGATTTCGGGACTATGTCATAGGACGTAATCGGGACTGATAATTTTGATAGTTTGAAGACAGTTTGGATAGGGGCAGAAGAGGATTTCTTGGGACTTTGGACTACGGCAAGCTCGCAAGATATTCCGACTGAGAAGTCTACGAGGGACATCAACGAAGAATAGATAAGTTAACCGCGGTATAAAACTGTAAATTCAAAGATATCTTGATCAAAGGCATAACATCAAATCATTTTATTAAATTCACTAAATTGTTTGCTAAAAAGGTAACAATAAACTTTGTTAAATTTTGTTCTTTAGAAAAGAAAGTGATCTTTCATTTAGTCAATCCAAACAGTAATGAACTAGGTATAGAATCATTCTATTTCAGATTCCCAGCTGCGCTGTATAGTCTGCGGATCCTATAATCCATTATAAAGGTAATAAGGATTATAATATATCGTGACCCATTGACCCAGCAAGCCGGACGCTAAGATCTTTGCCAGATATTAATGTAGAGAAATTTTGTATATCTCAATAGAAACAAATGCACTTTGGGGGGAGAAAGTAGTTCTAATATCGAACCCAGACAGAAGAAAATACAAAACTAACACGAGTTTTGTAGCACCGCAAGTTTATTTTCTTTCATATGAGCATCATGATTATCTATTTGGCTTAGGGCCATTTTTCACTTCCTTATTCGGCTATTTTATTTATCTACTTAACAAATTACTAAGGCAAAAAAATACTTTATTGTCAAAATATGCTTATGGCTGCTGAAATGTGGAATGTATATTGCGGGCTAATATCTTATCAGCTGCTCTGAATATTTTAACGATTATATTAAAAATTTATGTCTCTTTCCTTTTCAAGTTGGCGCTTGTATCGTTGCATCCGTTAACTAGTTATCGTCAAGAGGCCCACAGCTAAGTAGCATTGTTTAGTGTCAGAAGAAGGTAATTGAGTCTAAACTTTACAATAGTGATTGTCAGAGTTTTTGAGTGACCATGCTTCACCATGCTTTGAAGAATTCATTTGTAAGCACTTCAATTTTTGGTAAATGCTTTGTTTCCAGGTCTGGATGTGAAGGAAGATAACCTTTGGAAGAGGCACATGTTTTCTTAAATGAGCACATCGAAAAACGGTGACTTAAACGTTTTCAAATTTCAGAGTTGAGTTGAATTGTTGGATCTCAAATTTTTGAGAATTATCGACACTAAGTGCTTTTAAAGTAAAAATAGTGTATTTTCGAAGAGTACTGATGAATACTGTTAAACCCATTTCAAATTTCTTAAAAAGTCGTCATTTTGGTGTCTCCTTGCGCATAATTACAGGGATAATCTACTGAGAAATTGGCTCAGTTGTAAAAGTATTCCATCGAGAATATCTAAATTAATTATAGGCCTTTCTTTTTTAGTGGAAATCCACTCCAGATTTTTAATACAAACGTCAGAATAATAAGCACTTTCATCAACGCTTTCCTCATTGCCAGATTTAAAACAAAAAGGGAAATGTCTTTGCTTTTATAAAATTGAATTGTTCGGTGCACATGCACGTGGATTTATCACAAATGCCACTGGGTGAACAGCTGCTATGAATGGTTTTCTCATTACATTTATTTATTTATTTTACGTCAAAAAAAAAAACAGTTAAAAACTGCGCATGACGTGCTATGGGGAAAAGTGAATTGTGTGCACATTTTCAAAATTCTGTGGTCCCTACACTAAGTCATATACTACGTGAATTTTGAAAAAAACTCCCATGTAATAAAATCTATTTTCAAGGATAAATAAGCAATAAATTTTGAATTTTGAAAGGGAGAAAAAAACAAACAAAAAAAAACTCCCATGTAATAAAATCTATTTTCAAGGATAAATAAGCAATAAATTTTGGCTCTTATTACTTCCTGCCGCGACAACATGGAAACGATAATTTGAATAATTGTATTTCCCACTGAATTCTAGAAGACGTGCACAGAAAATGAAGTTACATTTATGTCCAGAAGCAAAACAAGGGGCCATCTCAGCATTTGCTCAATGGATCAGGGAAACTGGACGAAAAACCTGATCGAGATGGGGTCATTGACCCGGAAGCTGTGTTACAATAGTTGTTACAGGTTGTTTATACTCATTTATACAGTCCAAATGGTAATTAATGCATTATGTATCATTGTTAAAATTAATGTTACTTTTCTTGTGATGCTCAGTATAGTCTCTAATTGTATAGAAACAGTTTTGCAGCAGAAACGATTTCACTCGGGATTTAAACTTTTCTATTGAATTTAATAATTGAAAATAGGAGTTTGCTTTTGTTTCATTATCACTCTCTTCCTGTAAAAAGTTTAATCGCGGTTGCTGCTATCCTCCAAGAAATTTCCATAAGATACCCGACAGATAAGAGGCCGCAATTGTAGGGTCGGTGTCGCAATGAGACATAATTCATAGTTGACACTGTATAGCCGTGCTTGCCAGAAGGTTTTGTCCTGTCCTGCTCTGACGAGTTCATTCGTAAGTATTTCAAAATGCTTATTAAACTATTTTGAAACCAAATTTCGATACGCAAGAAACATAATCATTATTGGAGGAGTAATTTTTGTGTATTAATGATAAAAGCGACAACCGCTCAATAAAAGGTATTTCTTGTTTTCATCGTGTTTTAAGTTGTTGGGTTGCAGATTTACACTTCTTTTGGAATTTCGGCAGAAGAGTACTTAAAAGCGAAATTGGCGTAATTGCTACGAAAACGAACAATTCTCGCAAAACCCACTTACAATATAAAACTAGTGGTGCTAGAAAACACGTACATTGTCCCCCAAGTTTTCGTGCAAAATTGCACGAAAAGTACTCAAATTTAAGAACTTAAATTTTCGAAAAATTGTACATGACGTTGTTTCAAAATTTATCTTTAAGGAACACATTTCATTGACTAGTGATGCTAAAACAGCATGTACTTTCTTGCCTTTAGTAATGGTTACGTAATACTATTTAAATCTTAACTACCGTACCCGTGCGAGAACTCACGAATGTGAAACCGCATTCTCTTCCTTATTTTTCAATTTCATATTAAAACGTGTATTATATTCTTTTCTTCAAGACCCTCTTATTCTCTGTCACTTGTTCGATATGTCTCCTTGTAATTGAAAACAATACAATACACCCTTATCAATACAAACTATTCTTATTTAACGTTTTTACCTAGCAGAGAGGTACACCCGTGTAATTAAATCGTGTAGAATATCAAGTAGTTAACTTAATTTCACATACAGTTGCAGATTCTACAGACTCTCAATAGGTAGGGTAGAATCGAGAAGCGTCCAACCACCTAAAATTTAATAGAATATTGAAGATCTAACCCTGTAGATTATAATGTGAGGAACGGTCCTTTGATACCTTTGTCCTAACAAGTTTAGTTTTAAGGCCCTATGACGTTTCGTACAAGCGTCGTTTGATAATATGGATTTAAAAACAAAATATGATCGAGTATTGCGGGTTGCATTTGATATGAATGTTTAGATATATTTTTAAACAAATACGTCGTATTCATATAGCCTCAAGTGTAATTAGTCACGTCTACATGACATTCTCATTCATTAGAGACCTCATTTATAAACATTGATTGCCTCTGAGAGTCGCCAAAGTTATGTACACTACTGAAATATTATAGGAGACGATTTTTCTCCGAATTAACACGTCTCAGTCGTCAATTTTCTGAAAAAAAAATGCTGGAACATTTGGAGCGAAAACTAAATAATTTCAAGCAAATATCTCCACAAATGTGACAATTATAACTGCTTCATATCACAACAGTGGGACGAAATTCACAGAAATTCGAGATTCACGACTAAAAATGCCATTGTTGCATTTCATTCTGGATGTACCTTGAAGGCTAGCAATATTTATTTCATTTATTTCAATTAGGTTTTCAATAATTTTCAAAATATGATTTTGATATATATATATATATATATATATATATATATATATATATATATATATATATATATATCAAAAGATCGAATGTAAGAAACGAACAAAGAAATATAAAATATTATACACAGTCTGCCTACTGAAGCATACAACTGCCTCAAAATGCTTCTAAAATTACGTTAATGAAGCGCAGGGTTTTCACCATTCCCTTTATCGTCCTGCACACTATCCAATAACAAAGTTTAATCAAAATTGTTAGAGCTATTTTTTTTTAATTTGGAAAATATCCCAGGATCTTCATGTAAAGAACGCCGCAAAATTAAAATATTGGGTTAAAATTAGTTATGAATGAGAATATGCCGTTATGAATAAAAATAATGTAAATAATATCTTTATAAATGCGGTGAAGGAATTGTATATATATCAAAAGGGAAAAGAGAAAGTTGGAAAGCAGATGACCCAAACATTTCCTATATTAAAAGGGATACGACAAGGATACTGTTTGTCACCTATCGTTAAAATATGTGTTAATGCGGTGTTACAGGTGTGGAAAAGAAAATGTGCTCGAATGGGAATACAACTTGATATCACAACACTGTATGCCCTAGAATTCGCTGATGATCAGGTGCTGATATCGCTAGAACAGGAAGATATTGCATATATGAGTAGGAAGATAAAAGAATATTATTAGAAATGGGATCTAAGCCTCAACCTGGAAAAAACAGTATCCTGGACGCTAGACAATACACAGGACGCATAGAAACTTGAGAAATAATAACAGCAGAGAACATAAAGAACTTGGGAACCACAATAGAAAAATAGGGTTTTTATGGAAAGAAATATGAAATACGACTCATTAAAGGAACAAAAATTTGAGGAGCCCTAAATCCTGTGATCTGGGTCCAAATATAAGCAAGGAAACGAAAATTAGAATATATAAATGTATGATTGAAAGTGTTACATTTTATGGAGCAGAAATATAGCAACTTACAGAACAACAGAAAATAAAATCAGAAGAGCGGCAGCAATATCTAAAAGGGAAAGAATTAGAAATTAACGGGTTAAGCTGATAATGAATCTGCAATGTGATATTATAGAGGAAATTGAAGAGAAACAACTAACTTGATTTGGATATGAATAGCAAATAGACGAGAAAAGACACCAAAAATCATTAGAATAACAACCAAATGAAAGGAGAAAATGAGGAAGCTCAAGGCCAGGGTGGAACGACCAGATCAAAGAGATAATCAAAAAGTGGAAATTACCTCCTGATTCCTGGAAGAACAGAGAAGACTGGAAAAGAAAATTAGGTACCGAGAGAACGAAGTAGCGGTAAAGAAATCGGCAAGAAGAAGAAGAAGAAAATGAAGAAGAAGAAGAAGAAGAAGAAAAAGAAGAAGAAGAAAAAGAAGAAGGGCAGGGTCATCGGAGAACATAGAGTTTGGAGGAAAGCGGCTGAACTTTGTTCACAGCCTCTAACTTTGTTCACAGATGGACAGGCGTTTTGGCATCAATTGATTTTACTGGTATCTAGGACCCAGAAAGCATGGGTTCTGGCTACACCACGTATTAGAGGATTTTTTATAAATTTAGCATCTGGATTTCTCCACCTTTTAGATCACATGATTTTTTTTTGCCGAAAATTCGCCGGCTTTACCTAGCTTTCTCTTAAGAAGTTCCTTAAGGGGAGAACGGGCGAGAGAGTACTAAGTACACAATTGGAACTATACATGTATAATTATAAATTTGAATTGTAATTCGGCATTGTGACATTCTGGTTTTGCAGGTATGCTTGCCGAAGTCGCAACTCCGTTCAGTACTTCCTTGTGCCGCCAGGAGGTGTTTTTCAAACAGTGCTACCGACGTTGTGCTTGTAAGCCCCGTGCCTCCTTCCAGGTACGATGTTCGCAAACATAGGATTCGAGATTTAATGCAATTATTAACATAGTATGTAAGTTAATGTGGTACTTGTTGTAGTTAATGTTGTGTGTGTTGTAGATTACGCGATCTTTCTAAACTGTAATGTGCTTGAGACGTTGTGATGTGTTTCTTACATAACACAATGAATTTCAGGTTACATAGGGTTTTTCAGGTAACCTGATTCTCAACAGTAATCCAGAAATAATTTCCTTATACCACACAGTGAGTTTCATATAACGTCGTACCGGTAAGAACAGTATATTCGAAGTTACATGTTCTTACTTTCTCACTACCGCTACCGCGGCAGAGAGAAAGTTACGTAATGCGGGGAATTTTTGGTGGAAAAAACTCTTATTACATGGCCCTGACAATAAAAAAGTGGATAAAACCAGTTGCTAAATTGAGAAAAGAAAATCCTCTTACACGTGGTGTGGACAGAATCCATGTTTTGTGGGTCCTTGATACAGAAAAATCGATTGACGGCACAACGTCTGTCGAAAATACTGAGCCTGCTTCGAACTGACGACAGATCTCCCGCTTCGAAAATACTGCGCTTCGTGAACGTAAATTTAGAAGTGTTTTGAGGCAGTTGGATGCTACGAAGTTAGAATAAATTGTATTGTTTCATATTTATTTGTTCGTTTGTTACATTCGAGCTTTTGATATATTTTTCAAATTAATATTTTAGAAATTAGTTAAAACCACATTGAAATAATGTATGAAATAAAAATTGCTAGAGTATAATACATTGGAATGCAATAATGACATTCCGAGTCGCGACTTGTGAATTTCTGTGAATTACGTCTCATTGTTGTGACATTATTTAGTTGTAAGAAAAGAAATTATGATTGCCAAATTTGTGGTGCTAATTGCTTGTTTTATTTTTAAATATTTAGTTTTTTCATCAAATGTTCCTTCATTTGTACTGAGTTTTACAAAAAATTAATACTGAGACCTGTTAATTCGGAGAGAAATTAAGGTATAAATAGCATTACTTAACTATTAAAAAGACGAAAAACTGTTTTTTCCAGAGTACAGTATCTCAGAATCATTTCGCAGGATATTTTCAGGTCGGCAGAGACTTGTGGTTAATTGATGCTTCTGAGCATGTCAACTGCAGTCATTAGTGTAGTGAATGCTTTTTATGGTTGGAGATGCAATAATCTATATCATCGTTACAGATGTAAGAGGGCTATTTTGTTGCACGTCCATGGAGAAAAATGTTTTTTACATGTTCGAGGTAACAATCAGGCCTTGCATTCCTTTCGTTTTCCCAATTCTATATAATCGTTACAGATGTAATTAGGTTACTGTATTGCTACAACGTAGAGAAGGGTCTTTTGTGACTAGGTAACAATGCCTAGGTGAGACCCCCTTTTCTAGGTCACGTATTCTTTTATTTTCTCAACTCTACACAATCGCTGAAAAATGCTAATAGGGCTAATTTGTTGCACGTGCGTTGAGAAGGGTCTTTTGTGCAGGTTCGAAGAGATGATCGCCAAGGCAACGCCACATTTCCTGGGCGAGGAAGGGCTCTCTCGCTGCTTGCCCCCTTGTACCACAGGAGAAAGGGCCAGGGCGTTTCAGGACACGGCGAGGAAGAGCCTGGACAGTGGATTGGGGGTCCTGGCACAGGATCTGAGTGGGAATGTCGTGGGGGGACATTTTGTCAGCCCTCTACACCGAGATGAGGTCATCGGAGTGCATATTCACTCCTTAGGTGAGTTCCCTCAGGTACGATTTTTAAAGAGGCCTGAAACATATTCTGAATACGCAACATGTTACCAGAACGTTTTTACTTTTTGGCATACTGCTTACGTAGTGTAGAGAAAATATTTTTGTACAGCGGCATAATCGGCGATTGTCAACAGAAAATCTCTTTTAATGGGACCCTGATAGAGATAAAAGTTTATTAAACGTTTTCAATATGTAACAAAATACTTCCTTAAATACTGTAGTATCCAATCAAAGGCAAAACTTCATCAAATGATTTTTATTCAGTAACCAGGTACAATAGCCAAGTTCCGTATAATCCGTAGAGTGTGCCAATTGCGAAGCCGATTCACCGAAGTCCAGAAGAAGTCCCATAAGCGGCCGAGTCGTTGTATATTCACCAGAGAGTTCCTCTTCCGTAGCACAGGTCATCGTCGTAGCCAATCACCACTCTTCACACCGCAAATCACTCGCCAGAACACAGTCGCTAACACCGTCGCTAGCTGTCTGTCCTGGCGTCGGGTCGGAGCCCTCTTATAGCCCGCTGGGGCTAGCGGCCCAACGACTAGCTGCGGAGTAGGGGCGGTGGCGAGTCCCTACCCGCTTGCTCGGGTGTGACGGCCGCGCGCGGACAACCCTGGCCGACCCGCAACCGTCGCCTTCCTCTCCGGCCGAGGGCGGTAACGCCCCGCTGAGGTAGCTTAGCGGCGGGTCTTTTAAACGCGCACGGGCGGTCACGACAAATACCTTGTGCGGTCAGAAACAACGTATGACTGATACCGACAAATTGATTTGTCAAAACATCTGACCGCCCGCCTGTTCTTCTGTCTGATTTTGAACAACGCAACTGGATAAACCATAAGCACAATTTTCACAAAAACTGTTATTACCTCCATGACTCAATTTATGTCGCTGTCTATTGAATTTGAAAATCACATTTTGATATTTAGAGGAACTTTGCATCAATCCTTAATATTTATGAAATTTTTGTCAAAAATTTGTTAAATGTTTTTTTGAATTTTTACATCTGAGGAAAATAAACGGTCTTAAAAATGGTGCACGTCTTATTTCAGTTTAACTGAATTTTATAACAGTTCAACTGAATTTTTAAAATGGTCATTTTTTTGGGATCTTTGTACAACTACATTATTAAAGATAGATAAGTTTTCTTAAGGAAATCTGCCCTACTTCCGATCATTAAATAAGTCTAGAATTGTTCAAAAATCGGAGAAATTTTTACAGTGTTTAACTGGTTTTTGAAAACTCAGCTCAAATTTATAATTTTTTTTCTGAAGTGGAAGCCTCTACGAATATAAAAATAGCCTCTCCACCATTTTTGGTGGGCCTGTTTTTTTTTAATGGCATAGAATTAACATCGCCAATCGTTTGCCAATATTTGTGCTAGAGATATTTTACCTAATGAAATATGTTCTTCAAAATTAATTCTTTAAGCAAAGTTATGTACATTTTTGAAAATATGTGTAGTTTTGCAAAATGCGCTAAGGTTGGCCAGGAGTTTTACAAGTGATGGCTGCGAAATATTAATATAGACAGACATTGCGATATTAGAATTTTTATGAAACCGTTACTAATGCGAGAAAGGAGGCTGTTATAGCACCATTTGTTTTTTTTTCGGAGTGACCTCTGGTGTAGGGGAGAGTTAGGTTAACTGAACCGGTTAGGTTAAATGGTCCAAGCTTTTAAATGTTGGTGGGAAGTGATTCCTGCTTTTTCCATTGGATGGAATTCGTAGAATGACAGGGCTGATAGTGTGAGCCACTTTAAGTTGCAGGCCTTCATTGTTGAGTACAGTAAGGCATTCTTTTTCTGAAAAGGCCAGATGTATTTTCTACCCCACATCTGCTCTGCAATTTTGTTGCAATTGAATAACTACAAGAAAAATATTCACACTAAATTAATTGTTAGTATTTCTACTTTAAAATATTCTGTTTTGTTTTTAATAATCCGTCGCGGCTTGTATGTTTTCGGGCATATAAAAATATGTGCTGTGGGGTTAACTGGACCGCCGGAACATTAGGTTAAGTAGACCGGTCCAGTTACCCCCTTTATTTCTTTTCGAAAGTAGCATTTGCAGATTTGCAATTAACAGTGACATCAATTAATGCACTGAGCTACCTCTCCCACACCAACTCAAATGCTTTAGTTTCAACAGTAGATATTGTTACAAAGTTTTCATGACAGCTAAAGGACGGTAGGGAAATATTTAAAGACATTTATTTTAACGAGAATTTGGAAGAGTACAATCTTCGCTAAGCATTTTCAACATTTATGTGTAAAAAAAGGTTATGGAAATGTGTAGAAGATTTTTTTCATTAAAACGTCAATGTTATTTTCACAATTTATTTCAATTTCCGGTCCACTTAACCTTACCGGTTAGATTTACTGGTTCTGTTGAAGAATAAAACATTCCATACTTGCAACTGTAGGCCCAATGATGATGTTTGTTCCCACAATATAAGGAGAGAACATCACTGCAATATCATGCCTAATTTCACGTGTGTAGGTCAAGTAAATAAAATTTTTAAGCAAAAAAAAAAAAAAAAAAAAAGGACCAGTTAACCTTAAGTCTCCCCTACCGTCACAGCAATTCAGGATGTGGTAACATCCTTTCAAGATTTGGACTCAAGTGAAATCATGTGCGTTGTGAGATCTGCAGCATTAGTGACGTTGACCAACAACTGAAGTTACGTTATTGCCATCAAATCACATTGACTCTGTGAAATACGAGTTTAAAGTTTGTAAACATTATAGAATGAGTAAAATTTTCATCGTGTTTCTTGAATTATTGATTTGGAGTATTCGCAATAAAAAGTTTCGAAAACGTACAATGTTGACTTTATTAGTGAATAACTATAATAAGATCTTTCTTGACTAACGTTAATGAAATCTGCTAACAAATATCCAGTGTTAGTGTCAATATATATGTTTTGCAAATCAATTATATATTCACAAAATTATTCGATCTCACTGTATGAATTCAACTAATTATGACAAAAAATTGTCTACTCGATACAATTTTGTTTCACAGGAGCTGATATTGAAGACTTACAAGAAAAACATATTTTGCGCTTCTTGACATTAATTCACCAGCGACTGGACTTATTCTCGGTGCTAGGAATATCCGAGATTGTGGACTTCACGTTAATATTCGTTGAGAGACCGTATCGAGGAAAAGGTAATACAAATGTGTTCGCAGAGCTTACAAATTTATCAACTGGGGAGATAATTTATTAGGTGATTTAACTTCTCTTCCCGAACGATTGCAAAAGTGAATTATTTGGGTAAAAGAATAGGTATTGTAATTAACTTCCACAAATGTCAATAAATATTTTCTTAAAAATACCAATAAATACCAATAAAACCATTAAATAATAACTGTGGAGCAATCCATAACACCTAGAACACTAGTTAATGATTAGAAACATTTAATTTTCATAATTTAACATAGAAATAAGAACTTCTGAAAAAATCAGGAATCTTATTTACCTGATGAAATCCCACTTAATAATCAATAAAAAATTCATAACTCTTAATGATCCATCTTTAAATATATCATAAGTCTAAACTATTGTATGCTTTTGCAATATGAAATGATTCAGCTTCTACACGTTTACACAAAATATAATTAATTAAATATACATTTTTCGTTGAGTCTAAAAGATCAGTTTGAGCAAATCATCATCAACATGAAGTTACTTCTGACGTCCAAATATAAATAGAAATGTTTAATCTCTTTTCTATTGAACACCCAATACTATATCGGCCACCTAAATATTCATCATTGCAAAATATCTAATTCAAATATGAAAATCAAAAAATCTCTTTACTCCAAACATTTATTGCATTTTTAATTTGCTCAAGTCTATATTTCAAAATTATTCTATGAATCAAAATAAGAATATAATAAATTTCTTTCACGTAAGAAATTACGCGTAGCATGTGCTAGTTCCTACCATTGCTTCAATATTTGTTGAATATTGTTGACAATAATTCCAAATGTATGATAATCCTTGTAATGTAACCGACCACATCGCCGTATCCGTTATACTTATCCGCATCACCCATCGCCGTATCCATTATACTTTTTAAATTCGCACATACATACCTACATATTGTGTTCACTTCATCCACTTCTTCCATCTTTACCCATCCGCATTCTACCATGTGAGTTCATAAGTAAACGCATATTAAAATTTCACACAAGTGTTTTTCTGTGTGAGGTTATGTGAGTGTTGGATTTATCAGTGCTTACACACGCATGGTTCCTACGCAAATTCAGAGCAGTCGGAGAAATTTGCAGAACGAGTGGAAGATAAGTCAGATAGGTGGCTCAGCAAATTGACACCGGCAAAGTATGAACCGTTACATTAGACATAGGGAAAGACATAGGTCATATCATTAATATTAACTTTACTGTGTGGATGTGTATTTGGTTTTAAAGTCTTAAGGGAAGTCTGACAGCAAAAATATTAAAATTTTGACATAAAAAGCTTGTTAAATTGAATTATTTAGACTTTCCCGAAATGATATGAACGACAGTGATATGATTTGTATTGAAAAAATTCGATACAAAAGTGAATCTTTAAATGTTTAAATGTCTCTGCATAAGTAGGAAGCGTTTCTGTTTTGCAATGACTCTTGTTTTTGTTTTTGTTTTCGGTCAAACTAAATATCTAGGTGTCTGTAACTTACGTAGTCTCTTAGAAGAGGTTCTGTTCTTGACATTGGAGAAACTGTTACAACTGTACTAACTTGTTTACTTTTATCGTTTTTCCACTTATCAGCGGTTGCTTCTTATTAGGCGGTTCCAGCTATCTCTATCCACCCATAGGTCGTCCTCTATTCTACTTCGCAACGCATGGCTTCCAATTTCCCTGAATTCCAGGTTTTACGAGGCCTTCCCCTTTCCATTCTTCCTGGAGGAGAACAATTGAGGACATCCTCAGATCATCTTAAATCGGACATTCTCCTCAGATGGCACCGGGAGCAGTAGCTCAGTGCATCAACTGATGTCACTGCTGCGCCTCTGACCGGAAGGGCCTAGGTTCGAGTCCTGACAGTGGCAGGATTTTCGACACTAGCTTTTCAGCTAGGTCGAATTCAGTCGCTGTCTGGAGGAGAATTCTAGCGGCCGGCTGCTCTCATTGGTAGTTTTACTTGGTTTATCCGATCAATACCAGGCGAATGCCAGAGTAGTACCCTAACAAACGGGCCACGGACCCCCCGTCCCCCGCATTTACAGTAATGCTTAATCGCCATTTTCTTAAAAGCCACTCCAAAATTTTCAATGACAATTTCTATTTAAGACAAAGTTTTACTGTTCTTTAATATTCTTGAAGTAATATTTCGGTTCTACTATTAAGTTACTGAAAAGTTAAAGAAACGTCATGAAAATGTACTTTCGGTTGCGATAGATGGAAGCTAGACAGAGAATGGAGGAAGACCTTAAAGTCAAGGAAACTAGAAAAAATTGCTAGGAGAAAGTCTGTGCCGTTTTTGTTATTTTTTAAAATTGGAAATATTGCACGCACTATTGCACAAAATCTGCTAAAATGTTTAAAAAAGTATACAAGATATTAATGAAAAAACTATTCAATGACAACACATTTTATTTAAAGAAAAAACCTGTATCTTTAATTTTGTAGTTGTAGAAAGACGCCGAAAAAATTCAAACGTTTGAAATTTTTGAAAATTCTGAGTTAACCGTGAAAGACAGATCTATGTCACCATTATTACCGTATTTTACTCTACTCTTACAAGAAATTTAAAGAAAAAATTAGGAGCCGTTTTTGAGAAAATTTTGAAAATGTCCTATCTGCTTCATGTAAAGTACCCCCAAATTTTATATAATGCTTTTCAAACTTTCAAAGCTTCAACTAGAGTCAGATAGACAAGGGTTTCTTCAATTTGGAATAAATACTACTCATGGTTTCGTCTCTAGCAGTGTTCACAGACGGACTGACTGACAAACGGACGGATTTTGCTTTCAATTGGTTTTTCGGCATCTATGACCCATCAAACATGGGGTCCGGGTACACATGTTAGAGGATTTAGTTTTCTTAATTTAGCAACTGAATTTCCACATTCTTGTTATACGAGCCCGGAAATAAATTTCTTTCTGCCGAATATTTGCCGTTTTTTTCGCGCTGCATTAAATAACTTTCTCTATACTACGTATACTACTCTGTATATACGTACGTATAGGAGGATTTAGAAATTGAACATTGATCACGGCTTTGTTTACAGGTTTGGCTACACAACTCACGATCGCTGCCTTGAAGCAGGCGGCTGAAAGGGGATTCCTAGCAGTGAAAGCAGATTCCACGTCTTTGTCCTCCGCCAGAGTGGCTGTCCACGCATTCACTAATATTTGCTCCGTGCCGTTCACGGAGTACACATCCAACGGCGAGGTCGTTTTCGCCAACGCCACTCCCCCTGATGACGTCATCGTAGTGGGTGCTTGCCGCTTACAGAAAAATGAGCCGTTTAGTGTTCTTTTGACAGAATCGGAAGTAAACAGAGCTCGCAGGAATTATTTATCGCATTCCAAAAGCGTTTAAAAGAAATATAATGGATTGTTGCCATCATTTCGCTTTTTGTACCCCATTGTTTTAACAACCAAAGTTTCTTCATACAGCAACTCATCTTCATAGCTCATCTTCTAGCAGCCCCTGCTTATAGAGAAGGGAGGTACCCCAAGAAATGCTACGGATAGTCCAGGAACGTCTCTTTTTGTAGATTACCACATAAACCCTATTTGTGTTCTGTTAGGTACTCGAAAGCCCTGTTTTACGATCTGAGCCGAATCGTTACCGTATGGTACGTGGTTATAGCGGATGCTGCCCGGTGGTTTTCTTTACATCATAACCTGCTAACTTCCACTCTTCGAAAATAATTCTAAAATTGGTGCATATAGGAGCTTATCTTCAAATGTATCTTACAGTACCACAGAGTAATACAAAAGTGTATCAGAAAATGCAATAATTACTCATTTCGTAATTCATCTAAAAAACACGAACTGTGGTCAAGTAGGTACACAAAACTCCGATTTTAAGAACCTAGAAAGCATCAATTTCGAGCTATGAATTGCGATAATGTGGATGAGCGTTTGGTGTTTCTTTTATATCATAATCTGCGATCTTCTACTTTCTTGACGGATATCTTATTGAAACGAATCTCAACACACCGTCATTCAATCTGTAAGCACTAAATGAACGTACTTTGACTTGTACTATGGCTTGTAACGCCTACAGAATACTTCATGAACATTCGAAATTGTTGAGAAACGTCAAGAAAAATTCATCCTTCCCGTTGTTCTAAAAACTGGTTTCAATTGGTTTTTCGGCATCAAGAACCCACAAAACAGGGATTCTGGCTACACCACATGTTGGAGGATTTTTTTCTTAATTTAGCAACTGGATTTATTCAATGTTTCGTTGTCAGGGACCGGCAATGAATTCTTTTGTGCCGAAAATCCGCCGTTCTTTCGCGCAGCATTACATAACTTTCTCTATAATACACCATACACGACACCACGAATACGAAAAAGTAAAAATGCATACTGCCACATTGCACGCCAGTTGACCATTTTCTCGGTAGAAAGTTCTCAGCATAGTCTCTGTAACCAGCCTACAGAGGTGGACAAAACTATTAATTATTGAATGAGACAAAAATATATCTGTAATAGTAGATCTTGACAATAAAATGTGTGTTTATGATTATAATGTTTTATAAACATTTCCATATTCATACTTTGCATAATTGTGGGCAATATTAAAAATAAATTTCAAATGTTTTCTTTCAATTTCCATGTATTTTTTCTGATTCGAATAACTTGTTTGAAGAGTGAGGTTTACGGACTTCTTTTCTTCAGTTTCTTTTAACAAACAATAGAAACATTTTCTATAGGATTCATGTCAGAGCTATTTGCAGGTAATTGAAGCACATACTGATCTATGATTTATGTATTCTTTCCTTCCTACTATAGTAGCTTGGAGAAAATTATGCATAAATATACTTGGATATTTCAGACATAGAAGAGATAGTTCGTTCTTTTAGATCTGTAGGTATTGATCGAGTCTAATTATACCATTAATTTGTGTGAATATTTCCCTCCCATCGATAGCTGATTTTACAAATTGATGATGGCGGTAAACGATGGCTGATTTTACAATTGTAGCGTGCCCCGTCAACGTGTGCAGCCTCGATGTGTATTTAATCTCTCGTTACCATGGCTGCCTTCAGAATTGTAGCTAATCTTGTAAGTGCGTTCAGCCTCACCGTGCCTCGAAGATCCAGGTACGATGGTTGCCCTTACAATTGTAGCATGCCCCGTCAACGTGTGCAACCTCGATGTGCATTTAATCTCCCATTACCATGGCTGCCTTCA
This sequence comes from Teleogryllus occipitalis, assembly GCA_011170035.1. Classification (NCBI taxonomy): domain Eukaryota; kingdom Metazoa; phylum Arthropoda; class Insecta; order Orthoptera; family Gryllidae; genus Teleogryllus; species Teleogryllus occipitalis. The sequence goes on from BLKR01002693.1 coordinate 122,714, forward strand.
CAATTATAGCTAAACTTGTATGTGCGTTCAGCCTCACCGTGCCTCGAAGCTCCAGGTACCATGGCTGCCTTTACAATTGTAGCGTGCCCCGTCAACGTGTGCAGCCTCGATGTGCATTTAATCTCCCGTTACCATGGATGCCTTCACAATTATAGCTAAACTTGTATGTACGTTCAGCCTCACCGTGCCTCGAAGCTCCAGGTACCATGGCTGCCTTTACAATTGTAGCGTGCCCCGTCAACGAGTGCAGCCTTGCTGTGCATTTAATCTCCCATTACCATGGCTGCCTTCACAATTATAGCTAAACTTGTATGAGCGTTCAGCCTCACCGTGCCTCGAAGCTCCAGGTACCATGGCTGCCTTTACAATTGTAGCGTGACCCGTCAACGTGTGCAGCTTCGATGTGCATTTAATCTCCCGTTACCATGGCTGCCTTCACAATTGTAGCTAATCTTGTAAGTCTGAATAAATCCCTAATTAGAGGCCGGGATGAAGTAATAAATACAATGAGTTTTATAATGAAATAAACTTGTATTTTAAACTTTAAATGCGTAATGAGGAATTTTACAGATTTTATTTGCTACTATGCACAGACTGTTTTGTTTTTTAATTTTCCGGTAAACGTTTGTTTTCGTACAAGAAACACTGTGATTTTGTTTTTGGTCTTTTTCAAGAGGGATAAATAGCATATGGAAAAGAAGTAACGACATCAATTTAAAGAATTAAAACAATTTCACTACAATATTAACATTTGTAAATATTCCCCTTACTTCTTTATTTTCTTTGGAAATGATCTGTACGACTTCCAAATCTGTGTTCCTGTGAATCCCGAAGATATGAATACTATGTAGAGTTCTTTTGAGGATATTAGGGTTTCTCACTCATGTTTTCATATTAGCAAGGGAAATTTTTTCTGCCTGTTGCAGATACCCCTTTCCCACTGATATTAGTTTTGAATGATTTTTGTCAAGATTACATACGCACTGCAAGCAGCAACGTCAATCTAATAATATAATTTTATTCGTCACGAACGAGTACGCTTTCATGACGTGTAATTGTCGACCATTTGATACGTGAAGTCAGCACTATCTTCCGTTTGTTGTATGCAAGAAAAACTGATGATTTCTTTTTTGTCGCTACTTGGTCTTGGTCCTGATGCATTGTGCTAAGAAGATAAATACTTTTGTTGTATTGAACTCCAAACACCTTGTAAAACCGACTTGTAACACAAAACAACACTTCGCTAGTCACCTAGTTTACCTAGTCTAGTTACAAAACTTTCTACGATTTTCAAAACATTAAAATATTTGGGTAAAACGATATGAGCGTGGCCCTGAAAAGGATCAAGATAAACGTACAATATAATCGTTAAAATATTCAGAGCAGCTGATAACGCAGTGGCACATGAAATGTTTTCAACGTGTCACCAGCCCCAAGCACATTTTGTAACTATTATATTATCTCTTCCCTTGGTAATTTGTTAAGTTGTAATGAATATAACCAAAAAAGGAAGTGAAGAGGGCCCACATACCAAATCTATAGCAGCGATACTAATATGAAAAAGAATAAAAAATGCCATTGATTCCCTAAAATCAGTCTCTTAGTGTAGCCTGTTGCAAATATACAATGAGAAGACGTTTCAACGATTTTTCTCAGCTTATATTGAAAGTATTAAACTAAAAAAAATTGCAGTACGGGAATAAATGATTGAATTGAAGGTATATTTCTCAAGCTATTTTAGCCAAATTCAAATAGAAAAAAAACTAAGTTAATTTACGAAGTGATAATTTAAAGTACTGTCTCAGTCTTTTTCCTAGAGTATGTCACATAATACTTTTTTCATCAGATTTTTTGCATGTGCACGATGATAAACAGAAAATAAAAATACTAATAAATCAGCTTTGGGAAGATTCTGAAGTGGTCCTGTGACGTAGAAGAGACGAAGGGCTTCTACAGGCTGTGGAAACCAACTCGCCTAGGGGAGATAACCTCGATGAAAAATCCAGACTCTTGGGGTCATATGATTTGGAATTATAACTTTAGAAAGGGATGCAATTTGTTTGCTCAATTTACTACACTGTACTAATTAATAAAGAATAATGTTTTTTCCAGAAAAAAATTCTAGCATATCCTCATAACTACACATTACCAGTATGAGAATGTTTAAAACATAGCTATCGAATCGTAATAATCAAGCACTTCAAATTAGCACTCAGAAACTGTACATGGTAATGGTCACGTATTACGAATTTTTCTTTTGTAATTTAGGTATCAAATATGGCATTTCTACCTCCGGCCAAATAAAAATCAAATTATTTCCAACAAATAAACTTTAAAAACTGATAATCTTACATGTAAAACTCGACAAAATAGCATATCTATCAGCTAGAGGTTCATGTGATTAATTTTCAGTGTTGCAAAACATTATTTGTCCCTGGGGTCACAAAAGACCCCAAACAGAGTCTAAGGGTTCACTCTAAAATATCTATAGATATGTATTACTGAAAGAATAAACTAAATGAGTTCGATAGTACTTTACTCATTTTGAATATCAGACCACAATACCAAACATTATTGAAATCTTGCGCAATGTCTAAAAATTTAGCTGTGCTTATCTTTCTTTTTCTAAACTTTTTTCAATGATATCTGTAATTCGGTATACTAGATCGATAGTTGAATACTTTTTTCGAAACGCAAAATAATAAGAAGGGATTAGTCTTTATTCTTCAATAATTATTTTTTTCGCTTAAAAATTAGTTTTTTGAAAAGCTTAAATAGCACTGAGAGCAAAGAGATGAAACTGCAGGAGGTTTCTTCTTCTGGTGGTTTTTCCCGATTTGGGAATCATGATAATGTCGGCTAGTTTAAATTGCTTCGGCACACGTTTCAATTGAAACGAAGCAATTAATATGTCAATAAGTTTTATTACTTCTTTACTTGGCAGTTTTTTAATATTTTTCCAGTGATCAGTTCATAACCAGGTGCTTTTGTGGCATGAATATTAGTGTCTATTTCTTTTTGAACTTTTTTTGGAGTAACGTACTTTTTTTCACAGTGTACACTATCAACTGGGGTGACATCCTCATCTGTTGTTTAACGAGAAATGTGTTGAAATGTGTTGTCTAGATAATTGGCAAAGGTTTTTCCTATATCCTCATTTGTTCAGCACATGTGAGGGCAGATTTACGCAGTGGTGATGATTGTACAAAATGCCTCTTAATTTTTCTTGGGGCTTTACAAAAGGAATTGCCTGATATTTTATCAGTAGTAATACCATGAGAGGTTGCGAGTTTACCGTTCAGTTGACTAGCAGCGTAGGGGCGAGTGAATATATCTGGGAAACTCTGAACTTTGAGTGGTATTCAAATTCAGTTCTTTGGTTAATGTCACGTTCGTTATTTCATGACACATTATTATCAGCCGCTCTGAATATTTTAACGATTACGTTGTAATTGCTTCCTTTCCTTTCCATGGCGACGCTTATATCGTTGCACTCTGATTATTCTAACGTTTGAAAGTTTTTGGGAATTTTTGTGTAGTAGATATCGTCAAGGGGCCACCAAGAAAGAAGGATCGTTTGATGTCACAAGAGGACAGTTGAGTCCAAGCTGTACAGTAGTGATTGTGATTTTTTTAAGTTTTCTTCGTGACTATGCTTCGCCATACTTTGAAGAATTCATTTGTAAGCACTTCATATTTGGATTAAAGGTTTTTTGTTTCCAGGCTTCGAAAGTAAAGGAAGATAATCTTTGTAAAAGGTAAAAGTTTTCTTTTTAACGAGAAAAGCCACCAACACTGAGTTAAAGGGTTTTCGAATTTCATAGTTGAGTTGAATATTTCAGTCATATAGTTTTTACGAATTTTTGATGCCAAGTGCTTTTAAAATAAAAGTAGTGTATTTTGGGATTGGAACGCCGGCGAGGAGCCCAGAACGGTGCTGGTTGGCCATGACTTGTACGCGGGATCTCGCGCCAAGTACAGAGAGACGACCTTATAAATACAGCAGAAATCTATTTTATTTAAAAAAAACATTATATCGGTGTTTCCTTACTTAGAATTACAGGGATAATCTACTGAGGATTTGGCTCAGTTCTAAAAGTACTGCAATAAAAATGAATTTAGTAATAGGCCTTTATTTTTTAATGAAAATCCACTACAGATTTATAACACAAACGTCAGTACAATAAACACAATTTGCTATTGAGTTATTTGTTTTAAATCTATATAATCTTAGAATTAATGCTTATTAGTAATTAGTATCAAATGCAATGCATTACTTTCTTTTTACGGAAAAGAAATTAACGCTTTTTAACGCAAAAGTGTTTATTATTATTCTAGTTCCCCTAACAAGTGTGTTTTATGTAGTATGCTTTTCGCGTTACGCACGAAAACATGTCCGACGTTGTCTGGTGCCAATTTGAAACAATCCCTGTCTTTCTATTTAAAAACAAGCCCCAGGTTGGGCGCCATTTCGAAACCTGTCCCACGTTGGGCACCATTTTTAAACATGCCTGACTTTGGCGTGCCGATTTCAAACAAGTCCCGTCCTTCTATTTAAAAATAAGCCCTACTTGAAGCGACATTTTGAAACATAATTATTACTGATAAATGTGATTTGGGTGACAGGAGAAGGTTACACATGAAACCCAGTGATGCCTACGTAATTTGAATATCTCTCATTCCAAAAATATGTTGTGGAAACTCAGTTATTTGGGGTGCGAAGTTCATAACTGTTGCTACTTACTCTGCAACGAATTTTTCATTCTGCCATCCATACGGAATGGTGAGGAACCTGAAAATCTTATTAAAATGATGGATTACATGTAACGAACAACGATAATCAGCTTTCTTTCAACTTAAATTAGAATTTATTATTATCAACTACGATTCTGTTGCAAGTTAAACAATTATTACCTAGAGAGTCAGAAATGAATTGCTGTTTGGTCATGACCAGTTTTCTCTATATTACAATAGATATAAGAGCTTGTTCGAGGGCCTTCGCACGCTCTCTACTTCTTCGTTCGATGGCACCCCGTAGAAAATTCTCCGTCAACGCAGAAGAATCTTGCTTCTGGATAAAGTCCTCGCCTAATGTCCGTGATCGGGTTCCAAATTTTTGCGGCGATACTATTATAATCCGTGACTTCCTTTACTTGCGTCTCGGGTGGACGCCTAGACACGTATTTACTTTCTACAAGAACGCTCTATCCTAATATAAGAAACGATAGTTAATTTCATCCAACTGTCAATTACAGTCTTTCCTCAATCTGATAAAATATATCAGGACGTAGTAGCTCGTGAAAGAATCACCGCGTAGCTCGCGAAAGAATGTTTTTCTGAAAACTCGGGAGGATCCGAATTTTATTTCGTTTCTTTTGTTTCTCAAAACAATGCTTAATCCGCCTCTGCTTTGTGATTGCAACCTAATGAAACTGATACTTAACGCCGGTTGTTTATTTGTCACATAACGACCCCCTCACGATAATCTATTGACAACCCTATGTTCTATGTCATATAAAATTACATTTCCATAATAAAAATGGTTCATTTTGGTATATCACAGCACTGAGTCGACTAAAGTCATGGGACGGCAATATGCAAATGGTTTGAGTTGTCTGTAGTATAGCGTACAAAGGGTATAAAGGGGCCGTGCATTGACAGAGTTTTAATTTGCACTCAAGTGAATTATGGGAAAAAGTATCGGACGTGATTATGACCAAATGACGGAAATAAACAGACTTTGAACGCGGATGGATAGGTGGATCTAGACGAACAGGACAATGAATTCCGGAAACGGGTAAGGGATTTAATATTCGAGATTCACAGTGTCGAGAATACTAAATTTCAGACATAACATTTTATCACGGACGATGCAATGGTCGACCGCCATCAGTTAAAGACCAAGAGAATGAATACACAATGAATGCTCATAACGGTAGTGAATTAAGCATTGGCAGTAATCCAGCAAGAAAAAAACAATTTTCTCAATCCTAAGTGTTACATAAATTGCAGTATTTAATAAATTTATGTCTATGTATTAGATTAATCGTTTAGTTATATGATACATCCATTGGTAAGAATTCACATCTTATTTAACAAAAATGTAGTGTAAATGTGCTTACGATAATAAATCTCTCTCTATTAACATTTAATTAATATTGTAATGTTGATAATATTTGATTATAACTACTTTCCGCTTGACATCGCTATCGAAATTTTAAACTCTAAACATACCTGTAATTGATTTGTCCTATGCTCATAAATTTACCCTATACTGAAATATTTATTATATTGATTCTATTATATCTTATATTATATTATTCCTTGATTTGAGGTCTTGACATACCACACGCTAACTTTTTACCTGTTATATGTGGATATGCTATCTGTACAGGCGTGCAATATGTGGAAGCTCTTTTAATTAGATATTTTTTCAGTTAAAGACAACTAACTCTAAATTACACAGGGATGCGAAGATTTGCCTCTTTTGAAGAAAATGGTTGATTATGAAACAGTTTTTCATCCGGATTACATATACAATTATAGTTGTTTTTCCATCACGTAGAGTTTTTGAAAATTGTTGTTTTTTATATTTCAAATTAGCACGCGCTTTGTCAATGCGCAGCTGCGACAATTCGTTGCTTTTGATTAAAAGAAAGGTGACAATGAATCTGTGTTGCAAACTGATTAAATATGTGGATTTGGTTTCTTCACATCAACCACAGTTTCTGCAAAATTTGCGATTGATTAATTTTCTAATGAACGTTGCAATATATTACTACCGTAATTTAGGTCAGCCATTAGACGCATACCTCTTGATCCTGACATTCTTGTACCAAAATCACCTCATGACATACAATCTGCATCATCGTCAGATTATTCAGACATGTGTAATAGTGAAATGAACGTCACTGATTTCCTCAAAGAAGAGAGAAGATTACAGTTGTTTAATTAAGAGAAAAGTAATGATTTAATGCTAGATCTTGGCCTCTAAACAGAATCAGCGCAGGTTTAATGCTTCCGGTTGAAAGAGAAAAATATACCTGCCCTTTCACAACGTTTTACTGGCATCGAAATAGAGGAAAATAATTCCTTAATTATTTCACAAAAAAGGGTCAGTGTCTTCCAGCGCACCTGGATAAGGTATAAGAGTAGACAAATCAATGGGGAGTAACTGTAAGCACAGCAAAATCACAACATATTACCTTTTCACTTCGAAACTGGACTAGTGTCCAAAAGTTCTGGACTAGTGTCCAAAAGTGAAACTAAACTCATCAGAATTCTCAGTAACAACTGTTGTGAGGTATCTTAGTTTACATTTAGATATCTATTTAAACTGGAAACTCCATATCATAAAAATGAAGAAAGAATCACAAATGATAGTAAGCAAATTATTATGGCTACTTCATCGAAGATCTAAGCTCCCCTTATGCAACGAAATATTACTGTACAAAGCAATAATCAAGCCAACATGGACTTACGACATAGAACATTGGGGTACAGCCAGCAAGTCATATTTCGAAATCCTGAGAAGATTTGAAACAAAAACCTTGAGATATTGATGCAATATTCTTCGCAATGCCTAAGGTTGCTCAATTGTTTTGACCTGTCTGACATTATTTCATGCCTTGTGCGAAATCACACATTGTTGGCGACCGCCGTCCTATATACTTCGGTTTTTCTAACGTCGCGGCTGAGGTTAGTGTCTCCAAATGGGAATTCGGCACGACTTTTTGCGTCTTTCTTGTTCCTGCCGCAAGATATCGCATGATCGCGACTGCATCAAGGAGAACTGCAGATCAAGCGATTCTAGAGGCAGGTATGTGAATGACGCAAAATGTCGTGCCGAGTTCCATCTTCGAGATATTATTCTCAGCCGTCACATTAGAAAAACCCAAGTGTAAAAAGCCTGCAAGCAACTAGCGTTTTAGCATAAACAACACGTGACTTTAACGACGGCGGCAGGATTTTCGACACCAGCTTTTCGGCTAAGACGACTTTAGTCACTGTCTGAGGGTTAATTAGAGCAGCTGGCTGCTATGATCGGTAGTTTTTCGTTGTTGCTTTGATCAACACGAGGCGATTGACGGAGTAGTACCCTAAAAAACGGGCCACGGACCGCGCGCGATCATTCCTTCCTTAAAATTCAATACACTACCACATATTCCGGGAGACCGGTCGGGAGCTTAGAGCTAGTCCCGGGAGGGGTGGTGCCTCACTGCTGGGAGAGTCCTTGTTAGGGGGAGACCCCGCTAGCCGACGGTATGTCGGCGCCGGATCTCGTCATCCAGAGGGGGAAGATCACCGCCATCTCCCGAGGAAAACACAGGCACTACACGTACGTAACTAATGACCTATGCTGTTGTTGGGCCAGAAATCACTAACCAACCTCTCAACTACATCAAACGAAACCATTAGTTAGACTGTAATTGTACATTTTAATTGAAATTCGGCGATGTGACAAGTACTGGTTTTGCAGGTATGCTTGCCGATCCAGCAACTCCGTTTAGTACCTCCTGCTGCCGCCAGGAGATGCCTTTCCAGTGGTGCCAACGAGATTGTGCTTGTAAGCCCTGTGCCTCCTTCCAGGTAGTGCGGTATTCGTTAACATATAAATTGACGTTTTGTGCCACTGACTTGTTTTATTTATTTATTTTGGCAGCCATTTGTATACAGCCATATAAAAAATTACATTTCTCAAACACGGTTTAAAACTTTAAACAATTACACTCTTCTCATTTTAACATCTTATCACAAAGATTAACTTTTTTTTCTTTGTGAAAAATTCATACATAATTGGAATAACATGAGTTTCTAAACTTTTTAGAATGTTAACAATATTTTTGATTAAGGTGATATTAGGGAGCTTGATTTTTACCATCATAATACTTCTTAAATTATCAAATAATGTACAATACCGTAATAAATGGACATTCACACAAACCTGAATTGACAATTTTCAATCTGTTGAAACTGGGATTTAACGATAATTGATTTGTCCTCAACCCATAAATAATAACAGTTTTATTTTCTACTTATTTTAATGTTCTGCATCCATGGTATTGTTGATATTCTACAATAATGTAAAAAATACTTTTTGCTTTTCAAACGACCAAGATTTTCAATATTTGCAAAATTAATATGATTACAAACCCTCTTGTTTATAGTAACAACATCAGATACCGGGATACTGAATGGGTAAACTATGCCATCGTTTAGGGCTAATTTAGCTTCTCTAGAGGCATTCTCAGTTACATTTATACCAGCATGAGTAGGAATCCACGTTAAACAAATTTTAAGGTTGAACTGTCTTGCATGTTAACATAATTTCTTGATTTGTAGATGATTTAACGATTGATTTTTAGTTTTATTACTATCTACAGAAAAGAGAATAGATGAAGAATTTTGAATTCAATAATAATTTTTAATCCTTCAGAGATAGCTAAAGCTTCAGCAGTTAAAATGGAAATTTGGCAATTGACTTCAAATATCCTATTTTCCCTATTGTCGGTGTTCCAAATAGCAAAACCATCCGGGTACTTAAAATTTTCTTTTAACCATCAGTACACAGAAAAACAGATTTCTTCAGAATGACATTTGGAATACTGAATCAGTTATCCATATATAAGATATTTTGGGTGAGAGAATTTGCAATTGTAAGATCAATATCAAAGCTAATCTGTATTTACTTAGCTGTACAAAATAATCATACTCTTAGCCCAGGGCACCATAAAATTTCTTAATGCTGTAATAAGAAAAGAAAATTCCTCAAAACATGTAACTAACAAAGAATTTGATTATTTTTCTTATATAATAGTTTTGAGACACAATTTACCTTGGACAGAACATGAATCAAATATTGTTCTTAAATTACAGACACATAGTCAACTAATTTATACATTAAAGAGTTAGTCTTGTCTTTAGTAAAGGTTGCCTTGATTCTTCAAAATTGCATTGGTTGGTGAAGATTCTCTATAGCCTAGTGCAATTCTTAACGACTTGCATTGTAATCTTTCTAAATTTACCCTACTATTTTTTGCCCAGTAAACAAGCAAAAAGCTACTATTTCGTAGCAATCGTAGCAAAAAGCTACGATTCTACTGCATCCTCTAAAATATTGATGGAACTTCCTCTGGATATGCTACTGCATACAACGTAATATTATCTGCATTATTTACCATAAACACATCATTTGATAATAAACTTTTCAGTTTTTTGTGTAAATAAGAAAAAGGATAGGGATCAGAAAGCTGCCTTGAGGAACACCCTGGTAAGCTGTATTATTCTTTGGAGTAAACGGATAATTTATAAAATCTAGGTGTCATTCCGATATTATGTTGAAAATAAAGCCAATGAGGTTTTTGAAATACCTTTTTCTATCAGATCCTGAACTAATACTGAAGAACTAACATATTCAAAAGCACCTTTGATATTTAAAAAAACGTTGGTAGATCTTTTTTTTATAAAATTGGTGATCAATCTTAGAAAGTGCGGTAGACATATTATAAATACCGGATTTCATCTTTCAAAAGCCAAATTGACACTTCCTAATTCGTTGGTTATGCTCAAGCCTACGTACTAATGTATCGTTAATCATTCTCTCTAAGAGTTAAAGCAGACGTGATGACATAGATATAGGGCGTACATCATTGTTATTTCCCTTGGGAATAAAACGTAATTTGTGTTTTCTCCAATATGCTGGAAACTCAATTTCAAAAATAACATAATTATAAAAAATGTCTTTTTTGCTAATCATTTTAGAACATCGAAAGATATTTTGTTCACACCTGGTGATGATTTAGTATTTACATTGTCTAAGGCATTAGTTAACTCTAGATACAAAAATGGACAATCCAGAAATTCATTAGCTTCACAGATCAAAAGGCTAGGGCAATTATCCTTAGTAATATATAAAATATTAGATCTACTAAGTTTATATTTAAAACATTTTATTCTGTCCCAGATGTATGATATGTCACTATCTCTCTTAAGTGAACTACAAAGTTTTTTGAAATAGATTCCTTTTCTTAAAGAGTGAATCTAGCATTTACTGCCTTTTTATTATATAAAGGATTGTTTGTTGAAACTTTCAGGAACGACAGGAAGGGATTGTTTTTTTCAGAATTCAAAACTTTCAGACTATTAAAAACATAATACTAAGCAATCAAAAGGGTGCTTTCCAGTCAGTCCTCTTTAAACTATATATAAAAGTCTTAATGGTTAATTTCTCTTATTGCAACCCTAGATTAATAATAATAATAACAATAGGATAATGATACATCCTCTATTTTCACCATTTACTGTCCATGAGGAATTTAAAGCTAGATTAGGCGAAAAATCTGTGAACGCAATCATAAATGGCGTCTCGATTAGTCTTCCGGTACGTGTGATAGTGTAGTGCCTGTAAATGTAAGTGTGTAAGTGGCAGAGCCTTTCAACTCACAAAAATATTGGTGGAGACCATAACAGTGACACTCTCCTGCAGCACCATCTTACACTAAAACATGAACTGCTGTCAACGACACATTAACGAGCGTGGCTGCTTTTTAGATTCGTGGAACGCAAGAAGGCGCCAATACTACAACAGATAGCTTTAATGTTCCGTCTCTCTTCGGCGGTTTCTTAAAAGTATATATTATTAGCAATTGAATATTTCTAAGACACTTTTCGTAATCCCCACAAATTACATCACCCCTTTTTGTGTATGGAAGTGCCCGTGCGTTGAGAAGTGTCTTTTGTGCAGGTTCGGGGAGATGATCGCCAAGGCAACGCCACATTTCCTGGGCGAGGAAGGGCTCTCTCGTTGCTTGCCCTCTTGTACCACAGGAGAAAGGGCCAGGGCGTTTCAGGACACGGCGAGGAAGAGCCTGGGCAGTGGATTGGGGGTCCTGGCACAGGATCTGAGGGGGAACGTCGTGGGGGGAATTCTCTCCTATCCTTTGCACCGAGATGAAATCATCGGAGTCGATATTCACTCCTTAGGTGAGTTCCCCTGGTTGCATGTCTAGAGAAGCCCTGTACAAAGACGAAAAAAATTCATTAATGGCAAAGGAATGTCCGTCTCCCAGTCAGTCCGTCTATCGATCCGTCTGTCGGTCCGTCTGTCGGTCCATCTGTCGGTCCGTCTATTTGCCAGTCCATCTGACCGTCCGTCTGACATCTCGTCAGTTCGCTTGTCATCTCGTCAGTTCGTCTGACCGTGTGTCTATTCGTCCGTCTGTCCATCCATCTGTCTGTTCATCTGTCCGTTTGTCAGTCTGTTCATCTAACCATTCGTGTGTCTCTTTCTCTGTCTGCTCATTTCTCCGTCTGTCCGAATATCCGTCCGTCTGGCTATCCGTCTTTTCGTCGCTCTGACCCTCCTTCTAGCCGGCCGTCTGACCGGTACGTTTGCGAATAAACCGTAAATACGGTTTTAAGAAAAATGATATTTCCTCTACTGTTTGCGGTAATTTTTAAATAATTTTAAAACATGTATGCAATTTATTGTGGATTTTTGCCCCTCAGTACAATAAACGCACTTAGTAGGGTGCACGTCTCATTTCAGTTCAATTAACAGAATTTTCGAAATTTCCAAATATCAACTTTTCAGCTGAGAATAGTTTTAGGCCATGACAGTTCGGTTTCAAGTAGCTCTTACTGTTGCGAAAAAGGGCCAGTTGTAACACCACTATTTTAATTTGGGTTGATCTGTTGTGTACCGTTACTGCCATTCTGCCAATGGATATGGGTTTTGACCGAAAGTAATATCATGTGCATTGTGAGAGCTGCAACCATGGTGACGATTTACTCAACCATGCAACCATGGTGACAATAACTCAATTTACTTTGAGTTATTGCAATCAGACCAAATTGATTGTAGAAAATATGATATTCAAATTTAAAAAGAATACAGTATAATGAGTAAAACGTTTACATGTATTCTGACGCGTCGTTGCATAAACATCTTATATAACCGTTTTTGAATATTGTAAATAAATTGTTCCAAAAACGTACAATGTCTATTTGTGTTATTTATGTAAAAGATAAATAAAAGCCTGTTTGCGATACCTCTCAATTGAAGTTAATACAATATGGTAACAAAACTCCAGTGAAAGTATCAATATATTTTTTCTATATCAACATCATAAACGACCTTTTCTCTGGCAATAAATCGTTCATAAATAGGTGTTTTACGTAACAAATAATAACGTATTACGATTTTACGGCATATATGATTTTGATTCTCGTATCAATTTATAATGCCTTTAACAAAAATAGCGTATTTAACTTGTTAATAATTGTTATTTATTTCATTCGTACAAATTTGAAAACTCGCTCGTTTCTAAAAATTGTACTTATGCAATAAAGCATAATATTAAAAACGAATTGCATCAACTACTATTTTCAAAACGTTGATGGAAAGTATTCACAATATTCTTGGATCTTCAGCACATGTTCAACTAATTATTTTAAAATATTGTCTACTCCATTTTGCGATTTTGTGTTTCACAGGCGCTGATATTGAAGACCTGCAAGAAAGGCATATCTTGCGTTTCTTGAGTTTAATCCATCAGCGACTGGACCTGTTCTCAGTGCTAGGAATTTCGGAGATTGTGGACTTCTCGTTGATGTTCGTTGAGAAAACGTACCGAGAACAAGGTAACGCAAGTGTGTTCACATCGCTTACAAATTAATTCTAAGATAACTCATTAAGTGAAAAGTGTATTATCATTTTAAAAGAATAGATATTAAAAATAACTTTCAGAAATGGCAAAAAACATTTAAAAATAGATACAAATGGTGTCACCATTAAAACCTAACAGTAGAGCATTAGATACCATCTACCGTTCTCATTAAAAATTTAATACATCTAATTGTGAAAAATTAACATGGAAATAAAGAACACTACACAATAAATTCCGATTAAACTATGAAACCTTACCTTTAAGCTCTATGAAAACTCATGAATTCTTCATGATACTTATTGACGTTTTGCATATGTTAGTAAGTCAGTTTGACAAAGAAATTCAGATTCGTAAATAAATAGGAAGGACAATGGTAAGATCTGACAGGCTTGCAGGAATCAAGTGGATGGCATTTTTTCATTTTTAAAATATTTTCTGCAAGGCCTGAGTAAAATATTATGAGCTTCCCCAGAATACTATGCCTTATCACGGGTTGGAAATGTACATTTGAAAAACACAGGCAACGAGCTGCAACAGACTGACATAATTTCCAAGAAGTATGAATGCGTAACCTAAGAACTTAATTTAGTGTCTAATTTTGTTATTTGCATATTGAGATATGACATTGGAGAAAGAGGCTCTTAAGCCATATGGCAACATTGTATAAATACTCAAACACATTTACATCTATACAACACCATTGTCATTATTTGATTGTCTTTGAAGTATATTTTATTTACTACTGATAAAATATGGCACTTGTAAATAAACAAGTGATGTTACAGAATAGCTCGTGCTTTCTCATACTAGTTAATTTTCAAATACCTTTGTTCTGTTCTGGCTTTCCGGTCTTACACCATCCCTTGCTAGCTGCCGTCTATCTCCACTCTAAGTACATTTAAAATACGTTTTCCCTATTTTTCGGGTTTCTAATGATTGAAGGGAAGTATTAATTTACGAATAAATACAGATGGTAAAAACCTGATCCTAATTGTAAATTTGCGTTGAAAAATTTGGAGCCGTTTTTAAGAAAATATTTTTTAATTTATTTATTTTAGTTCTCTCTAAAAACATCTTAGGTCATTAGCGACCACTATTGATTTATGCAAGAGAGAGATTTTACAAATTAATGTCAGCAGAACTATACAAATCATAAAATCAGTGTAGAACGGTACAGAACAGGACAATACAGTACAAAAGTATAGAAAATTTACAATTATTCAAGTCATAATACTAAGACCAGAAATATAAAGATAATTTAAAATTAACTTGCAACCTTCAGTTGAATTAAATATTTCATAAATTTCGTTTTCGATGGAAGGAGAGTTTCTAAGATTTTGGAGACTTAATATTCAAGTATAATGTGAGATGTTGATAACATTCCTTCACATTTTGGACAGGGGTCTG
This sequence comes from Teleogryllus occipitalis, assembly GCA_011170035.1. Classification (NCBI taxonomy): domain Eukaryota; kingdom Metazoa; phylum Arthropoda; class Insecta; order Orthoptera; family Gryllidae; genus Teleogryllus; species Teleogryllus occipitalis. Next base: position 137,788 of record BLKR01002693.1, read on the forward strand.
GGTCGGTTTTTTTATTAGATGTGTGTGGGCGAGGGAGGAATGTCCAATTCTTAATTTTGTATTAATTTGTTCTTTTCTTATCAATGTAATGTTTGGGCTATTTGAATCAGTTACAGATTTTCGTACATCATGAGGTTTGCATGTTGAAAGTTTCCACTGGTGACACCATTCTTTAATAATACACTTTTTAAAATTTCTTATATAATCAATTATAGAACTGTAGATATACTGATCAATATTCAACTACAGGTGCTACAGAAGGGCATACACTTTTCCGTACCAAATTTTTCTAATTTCCGTGTTGTGGTCTGGCTTTACGGTCTTGCTCCATTCTGTGACCAGCTGCCATCTATCGTCGCTCAAACATACAAACATTTTTGACAATTTCTCAACTTTTTGCTTTCCAAGTAGTACATTAGAATCATTCATTTTACTACAAGAATATTAAAGAAGAGTAAAAACTCGTCCTAATGAAAAGTTTTTATTGAAAAATTCGTATTCGTTTTTAAAAAAATGGCGATTGAGCATAGTTATGCGTAATTGCAAAATTTAATCTTTTTTTTCACAGGAATCTATAGAGTTTAAAAAAATACTGTGACATACCGATATGTCACATGAATATAAACTAACATTTATTTGAAGACTATATGGTGGAATATGCATTAAGAAGTTTAGACGATCGAAAGGTCAGCTACACCAAAATATAACGAACGCATGGATTGGCTGGGTGAGAGAATGACGGTCAAATGTTATGAAAAAAAAGAAGGGAGTTTAATAGGAAGCTTCGCGGATGAATCAAGCAGGAAGATTTCATTCTGACCGGCATCGCGTGTCTGAACGGATCGTAGGTCGTGAGAGGGAGCAAGTGGAGTGCAGATAGTCAGAGTCGGGTTTTCAGATCGTGAAAGTTTAAGGACAGTAAATAATATTGCAGATATTGCATGTGGAAGTAATATTGATGCATAAATTGGAACTTTGTCGGGAGTGGTGATTGAGTTATAGGTTTCGGGACTATGTCATAGGACGTAATCGGGACTGATAATTTTGATAGTTTGACACCATCTTGGATAGGAGCAGAAGAGGATTTCTTGGAACTTTGGACTACGGCAAGCTCGCAAGATATTTCGACTGAGAAGTCTTCGAGGGACATCAACGAAGAATAGATAAGTTAACCGCGGTATAAAACTCTAAATTCAAAGATATCTTAATAAAAGGCCTAACATCAAAATCATTATTAAATTCACTATATTGTTTGCAAAAAGGTAACAATAAACTTTGTTAAATTTTGTTCTTTAGAAAAGAAAGTGATCTTTCATTTAGTCAATCCAAACAGTAATGAACTAGGAATTAGAATCATTCTATTTCAGATTCCCAGCAGCGCTGTATAGTCTGCGGATCCTATAATCCCTTATAAAGGTAATAAGGATTATAATATATCGTGACCCATTGACCCAGCAAGCCGGACGCTAAGATCTTTGCAAGATATTAAAGTAGAGAGAAAATTTGCATATCTCAAAATGGCGCGCCAACGTGATGCATAATTTGTTATAATTTATAACAATTGGTGACACGGATAAAATTAGTCTTATAAATTATAATAAAGTGATCCAAAGGGAATCTGAAATTTATGGATTGACATTTGAAATTAATTGTTAATTATAAGAAAGAGCCAAGACCATTTCATTGGTGTGATTTTAAAATAATTTAACAGAGAGATTTTGATTTGTATTAGAATTCAAAATGGATACTAGGAGCAAAACATTGCGTATGGAGAATGTTAATCTAGATGATATGGCGTCTGCTAATACTAATCCCGAGGGAGAAATCTCGCGTGAAATTATTGAGATTGAACCACAAGAAAAGGAAATAATGGCTGCACCGTTAGGAAATATGGACCCCAATAATTTAATTCTTAAAATGTTAGCAGAAATGAACGCAAAACTTGAACATAATAATACTAAATTAGAGGGAATTACTTCAGATATGAATACTAAATTTGAAAAAAATAACGCTAAATTGGAAGGAATGAGATCGAAAATGTCATTAGAATTGAAGAATTTTCGTCGGGAAATACACGAGGAAATAGTGCAATTACGGGTGGATACATCGGCTGAATTCAACATTATTCATTGTAAAATTGAGTCTTTTAATAATCAAGTCAACGAAATGCAGAGGGAATTAAAAGAATTTGGCGACAAAATTAATTCCAAAGTTAATAATTTACAGGAGAGCATTGTGACATTGGGACATTTACATGACCAACAATGCGAAAAGTTGACAATCGTCGAATCGCGTGTAGATGATTTAAACGCAATGTCGCTTCAACATGGCGAAAAAATTGAAAAAATAGAAGCTAAATTAGTTTATTTGGATAGTAAATTAGAAAAACGAATACAGGAGGGAGTTAGAAACATTAAAATGGTGCAAGAATCTGAATCTGGGAAATATATGTCGGACATTAAGGACAAGATTGAACAGTTAGAAAACGAATTCATACGCTCGCAGGGAAATATTTATTTATTTATTTATTTATTTATTTTACGTCAAAAAACAGTTAAAAACTGCGTATGACGTGCTATGGGGAAAAGTGAATTGTGTGCACATTTTCAAAATTCTGTAATCCCTACACTAAGTCATATACTACTTAAATTTTGAAATTTTGAAAGGGAGAAAAAAAAACAAAAAACTCCCATGTAATAAAATCTATTTTCAAGGATAAACAAGCAATAAATTTTGAATTTTGAAAGGGAGAAAAAAAACAAAAAAACTCCCATGTAAAAAAATCTATTTTCAAGGGTAAATAAGCAATAAATTTTGAATTTTGCAAGGGAGAAAAAAACAACAAAAAAACTCCCATGTAATAAAATCTATTTTCAAAGATAAATAAGCAATAAATTTTGGCTCTTATTACTTCCTGCCGCGACAACATGGAAACGATAATTTGAATAATTGTATTTCCCACTGAATTCTAGAAGACGTGCACAGAAAATGAAGTTACATTTATGTCCAGAAGCAAAACAAGGGGCCATCTCAGCATTTGCTCAATGGATCAGGGAAACTGGACGAAAAACCTGATCGAGATGGGGGTCATTGACCCGGAAGCTGTAGTACAATAGTTGTTACAGGTTGTTTATACTTATTTATACAGTCCAAATGGTAAATAATGCATTATGTATCATTGTTAAAATTAATGTTACTTTTCTTGTGATGCTCAGTATAGTCTCTAATTGTATAGAAACAGTTATGCAGCAGAAACGATTTCACTTGGGATTTAAACTTTTCTATTGAATTTAATCGTTTAATGTCATCTGGCAAAGTGTTGTAAAATAATGTACATGTATTGTATGTGAATTTTTTGTAATGAGCTGTTGATACTGTCACCTGATGAATATGATTTCTACGTCGAGTGTTATAGTAATAGACTTCGGCATTTTCTGAAAAAATATTCCCGCCCTTGAGCAAGTCATTTTTTACAAAAACCACTGATTCGTAAATAAAAAGACACGGTAATGGTAGAATTCCTAGATTAATGAAGAGAGGCTTACATGAATCACGTGGGTGGGATTTGGTTATTATTCGTACAATTCGTTTTTGTAATCTAAAAGTCTGGGAGCTATAAGATGTATTTCCCCAGAATATTATGCCATATCTCAGGCGGGAATGAACATTCGCGAAGTATACACAACGAGCAGTATGAAGGCTGACTGAATTTGCAAGAATTCTGAACGCGTAGCATAATGAACTTAATTTTGTGTTCAATTCATTTAAATGGACGTTCCATTTAAGGTTTGACTGAATTGAGAGACCTAAAAATTTTGTTGCCTTAACATCAGTCAATGGTACACCGTTCATTTTCAATGGAGCACAGAATTGTTTATTTGAAATGGAAAACTGCATTAAAACCGTTTTCTTTTCGTTTACTATTAATTTGTTATTTCGGAACCAATTTGAAACATCTGATATTGTACTATTTACGGTTTCTTTATTGCAAAGGATGTTCGTATCATCCGCAAAGAGAACCGTTCTTCCGTTTCGAATCGTCGAGGGCATATCGTTTACGTAAAGTAGGAACAGAATAGGGCCTAAAATCGATCCTTGAGGAACTCCACATGCAATGGGCAAAGAGTCGGAAAGGTGCGTACGTAATGTTCCATCATTCCAGTAAGGTATTTCAACTCTCTGAGATCGTTGTTTAAGGTACGAACATAACCAATCTAGAGCAATACCACGAATTCCATATGAAGGTAATTTGGAAAGTAAAATGTCATGATCAATGACGTCAAAAGCTTTTGAGAGATCTAAAAATAATCCAATAGGTGCCTCGTTTTGATCCAATGATGAGGCGACATCTTTAAGAAAAGAAAATATAGCTGTTTCCGTTGATTTTGATTTTCTAAATCCATGTTGGCAATCTGAAAGCGCGTGTGTTTAGTGAGAAAGGTTTCCATTCGTACGTAAAAAAGTCTCTCTAATATTTTTGAAAAAACTGATAGAAGAGAAATGGGCCGATAATTTTGAATTTCATTTTTGTTGCCTTTTTTGAAAAGCGGCTTAATTTTAGCTGTTTTGAAAATATCTGGAAACGTTCCAGTGCATAAAGATGCATTAAATATGTGAGTTAACTGGTGTATAATGGCATACGCACAAGTCTTTAACAAAGAATCCGGGAATTCATCTAAACCGGACGAATATTTATTTTTTAGTTTACCGATTATTTTGAGAATTTCATAGGAAGAAGTTTCGGAAACGAACATTGTGTCTAAAATTTTGGGTGAACTGTCTGTTTTTGAATTTTGTGGCTGAAAACCCTTAGTGAGATCGGCAGCAATTTTCGAAAAGTATTGGTTAAAGAGATTAGCCACTGTTGCCGGATCGTTCACATTTATATCGTTATATTTTAAAACCACATTCTCTACGGGTTTTCTAGTTGATTTGGTAGTATTGTTTATTATATTCCACATTGTTTTTGTTTTATTATTTGAGTTCAAAATATCCTGATCGTTTTTCATGATTTTAGCCTGCCTTATGACTTTTCGTAACAATGTTTTGTATTTTTTAAAGTAGATAAGGAAATCTTGAGATACGTCATGACGTTTAGAAATAAAGTAGAGAGTACGTTTATTTTTACACGATGTTCTAATTCCTTTTGTGATCCAAGTATTACTTTTTCGTGAAATGTTTAATTTTCTCTTTTTAATAGGAAAGCATGCGTTAAAGAGAAATGAAAGCTTTGAGAAAAATAAATTATATTTTTCATTTGTGTCAATAGCGTTATAAACTGCCTCCCATGATTCTTTCAGCAAGTAGTCCGTAAATAACTTTATGTTAACTGTAGTAAATGCTCTGCACATGCGTGTTTTATTTATTGTGTCAGTATTCATGTTATTAGTAATTGTAAGAATTTGTGCATCGTGGTCACTGTAACCTAGATTATTCGTTATTATTTCATATCTAGTTGTGGTTTTGTTAATTATAATTTGATCTATTGCTGTTTGTGATTTAAGAGTATTCCGTGTAGGTACGTTCACTGTAATATCTAAATTAAAAGAATGAATTAAATTGAGAAACTGCTCTTTTTCGTGGGATTCGCTCAGAAAATCAATATTGAAATCTCCACATACAACAATGGATTTAAAAGAGAGATTACTAATTTTGTTCAGAGTTATCTCTAGATTTTCTACGAAATTGAAATAATCTAAAGCTTGCTTTGTTGGAGGTCTGTAGATGCAAAGTAAAATAATTTTGAGCGTAGTAAGATGTACAACTGTTATTTCAAAAACTTTTTCAACTGCATATAAATTGAATTCTGACAAGAAAGTAGAATCAATATTATTTCTTACATAAATACACGAACCTCCGTAAGCAGGGCCTTTATTTGATTCCCTTGCTCTACAAAAAGATCCTGCAAGGTAAAAACTAGGAATTTGGAGTGTGTTTAGATCATTATGAGATAACCAATGTTCTGTAAAGCAAAGAACATCTATTTGACTGAGATCACACTCTAATGCTGCCTCGATAAATTCAATTTTATTTGAAAGAGATTGGACATTATGATGCATTATTTGAATATTTTTCATGTACCTACACGGATGCTTTTCTGCTGCATCTGACTCTAGTTGCTATTTATTTATCTCATTTTTACCTCGAGTGCGTGGTCGAAGGAAGTATCGTGTCCCAGCAGTGTTAGGGGGTGAGGAAGGAGGGGTTACAGATGTAGGGGAATGAATAATGGGAGAGGTAGTACAAGGATTAGGTTCAGGGGATAAGGTAATTGGGTCCAAAGGGGTTCCGGAGGATGGAAGAGAACTAGGAGATGTAGGTGGGGATGAATCTTGGATAGGATACTGCTGAGGTGTAAGGATGTGTTTGGCAAGTTCGCTACCGAGTGCATGTTTTCCGACAAGGTTCAAGTGAAGACCATGCCGGGTGAAGTGTTTTTCTGAGAGAAAGTTAAGCTCAAATAATTTAACATGTGTGCCTCTCAGATGCAGTTTTAATTTGTTGTTTGCGTGTCTAATTTCTTTGCACAGTGTTGGTTTGTTGTACCAGAAGGGCAGAGTCGAGATTACAATGTTCGTGTTTTGGGCGGCACGTTGTAGTTTGTCAACATGTTGCTCAGGTGTAAAGTGACCACCCAAATTGATGTCATTCTGCCCTCCTATGATGATGACTGTATCCCGTTTGGTGAGAGTTTTTGTGTGGGTGTCCAATTCACTGATCACGTCGGCAAACCTCCCGTTAGGTTTAAACACACACGTGACAGAGAAATTGGATGGGAGTTTCCCACTGAGCAGGGAGGAGATTTGTCGCCCATGGCTATCTGCTAAAATTAGTACCTTTTTCGTGGGCTCAGTAGGAATGTCCTTGTTCACTTGTGGGCCAGGTTGCGCAACTCTACGTGTCTTTGTTTCTCTGCGCTTGCTAGCCTGTTTGCGTCGGTTTGTGGGTGGACGTGTCGATGATGGGAGGCATGGGACGTGTCGATGATTGGGAAGGCATGGAAAATCATTGTCATAATCTAACACAGCAAATCTGTTTTGAGTCATGATTGGTTGTGATGATTGTGTTTTTGCTTTCGCGGATGGACGGTTGAAAGTTTCTGCGGTGTTGCCTATTGTTGTCCAACCGTCTGAGTTTTGAACGACCTCTTCGAGCCTTCGGATATGTTCATCTAAATTTTTGTTTACGTGTGTGAAGGCTTTCAGAAGGTCGGCTTTGAGAGTGTACAGAGTAGAAAGTGTATAGCGAATAGTAGCCATGTCACGAATGCGTATCAAATGCGTGGCAAATATGAGAATAAATAATTAGATGAGAAATCAGATTATGTGTCAAAAATGTTTCCTAAATTATCTTTTTAATTTACGTGTATTAAATTATTTAATTTAAGTTACGTATTTATTTAAAAAATAAAAGAAATGGGATTCTAATTAGTATTTAAATGTTATTGGTTAATTGCGAGTAGAGTTGAGTGTGTTTCCGTTAATAGATCTAAGCTGCAAACTAATAAATACAATTAGATTACTATACTTTACCTCTTTAAAGGCCACAAACATTCACCACTTTGATATTCTTTTGAAATCACAAGGTTCAAAATTTTCCGTTACTAATATATGCGAAACTTTGAATTTTGATGTTTTTCACAATTATCACAACACTTTCACTAGTTGTTTAACCCTTTACGCAAAACTAAATTTATTTGTACACCAAATATGTATTTAAAGTCTTTGAACTCGTTAAAATGCACGTTTGTCCGTTACGCTGTCTTTTAAACAAATAACTATTTACTTCTTTTCCACTGCTTCGGACAATATAAATCTCTTTCAGCGTTCCTGTAACAAGTAAACAAGTAAAGAAAACAATTTAAAAACAAAAGGTACCTGAAAGATGTAAGAAAGTAGTCAAAATTAGTAAAATATTGGAGCACAGTCCGAGCACGTCAGTCACGCAAGGAAGCAATCCAACGCAATATAGCAATGAATGCATCGGCGCTTGTAATACCAAGCCACCTAAAATTTCATGGTGATGTGAAAGAACAACCGTGGTCGTTTATTTCAAAATTAGAGAATTATTTTATGATAAATAATATCCCCGAACGATTAAAATTGCATATAGTAGAACAAGCCATGTCGTCCAAGGCACATCATTGGTTGACCTCTTTAGTACCGGAACCGACTAATTATAAGGAATGGAAGGATAAATTCTTAAAAAGATATTGGAACGAAAGCCACAAGTTTGATCTAAAATACAAATTAATGAGTGAAAGGTATAAGAAGGGTGGAGCCGAGAATATGTGTGACTTCGCAACACGTAAAATAGCAGCATTCAAGGCATGCGAAGACAGAATGGATAGCAATGAATTAATTAGAATTATTATTCGTCAGTTGCCTGTAAATATCCAAAATTTATTGTGGAACTCCATGCCTATTGATTCTGAGGATCTGGTCGAACGTTTAAGTCGATTCGACCAGACATTGAATAGTGATTATGATCGTAGTAACGGGTATCAATATAATGAAAGCAGGAACGAGAATAACAATGGAACGGGAAAAACAATGAATAATTACAACCGCCAAGGAAATTATAGCTCAGAAAGAAAGGATGACAGGGGAAATAGTACTAAAATGGAAAATAAAAAGACAGGAAACGGGTATCCGCGGAGGTTCAAAGAGGACAATAAACGGGAACATGTGGAAATTAATGCGATTGAACAGGAAAACTCCCAGTGTTCGAAGTAAATGGGCGGGATACTTCGAACGATGATAATGAGGGCGTGATGGTTCTTAAGGAGTTGAATAGCATTGAAGTATCGGCGGAAGATTTATTAAGGGAAGATACGGACGAACGGGCGGAGAATAGCACGTGTTTAATTTTGAAGGGGATATTTCGGAATATACCTGTAGACATTTTAATTGACACAGGTGCTAATGTTTGTGCAGTGTCGGAAAAATTATATGAGCAGTTAAAGAAAAAGGGAAATAAAATTGAGGAGCTACCCACTAGGAGTTTGGATATTCGGACAGCTAATGGAAGGCGCATCGAAACGAGAAGTCGGCAAATTTGGGTGGAAGTGGAAGTCCAAGGGATGACAATTCAGTTTCCGGCAATTGTAGTGAAGAATTTGATTCGTCCAATTATTTTGGGGATTGATGGCCTAAAAATGTATGACGCCAAGGTCGACATAGGTAACAGGAGTATATTGTTACGAGGTGACAAAGGGCAACAACATTGTTTAGGATCAAAGACCAGGAGGGCGAAGATATGTGTATTTGCGATATTGCGGAACAAATTGAAGAGACCAGGGACCAGATCCACGCGGCAGCAGAGGGCGCGGTCGACGAAAACGGAATAGATGCTAGTGAAGCAATTGAAATGTTAGTCAATGAATATAAAGATGTTTTTGGAAGTTCAAGGGAGCCGGTAAAGGGATATCAATTTAAAATTGAATTGATGGATGAGGAACCTTTTAATCTGAAACAATATCCAATCCCCCATGTATATAAAAGCGAAGTACGTAAACAAATAAACACGATGCTTGAGGATGGTATAATAAAAAAATCGATGACACCGTATGTAAGCCCAATAGTGATAGTTCGTAAGAAAGACAATAAGATCAGATTTTGTGTGGATGCTAGGAAACTCAATAGCAAGACCATCGCTCGTCATGAAAAACCGCCGAAATTAGATGAAATGATGTGGAAGGTAAAAGGAGCTCGGATATTCACGGGACTGGATTTTACTGCGTCGTACTGGCAAATTGGACTATACCCAGAATCGCAAAAATTTGTCAGTTTTTCATTTGAAGGCAATACGTATAGTTTTCAGAGGATGGCCTTTGGATTAAAGAATATTAGTGATCTGGGGACGCAATTTACTAGTGGAAAAAGGGAACAAGACATGGGAAGAATTGGTATCCAAATATGTTACACGACGGTACGGAATCCTCAAGCTAACCCCAGCGAAAGAATTATGAAGGAGATTTCGCGTTTATTTAGAGTCTACATTTCGGAAAGCCATAACCGATGGATGGAGGCCGTTCCAGTATTGAACTACGTTTTGAATAATGTTCCGCATGGGAGCACGCGAAGCACGCCTATAGAGGTCCACATGGGTAGGAAAGAAAAAATGATCCGTTTCGAAGGATTAGGATACCACCAGATATAAGTGGGATCCCAGATGATGTGAGAGATACGCGAATAATTTATGACAATTTGAGGGAGGCAGCAGCCAAAAGAAAGCTAAAACAGAAGCAATGCTTTCGAGGCGAGTATAAGGAGGGTGATGAAGTGTTAATTAGAGTACCTCAAGTGTCGTCAGCGGATAAGAAGCTATTTTATAAATTTTTCCCGTTGTATAAAGGTCCGTACCGAATTTGTAAAGTATTAAGCAAGAATGCTGCGATTTTGAATGATGAAAACGGACGACAAATGGGAACATATAACTACAGGAACATGAAGCCGTATATGAGGGACGACACGCGTGATTAAATATTCTGGTCATGACAGAGATTTGTAAATAGTTGTAAATATTAGGAGTAATAGTTTTTCTTTTGTTATTGTTTTGTTGTTATGTGTATTTGTCAGTTTGTGTAGGGAGTTTAATTTAATGTGTATGGGTATTCAATGAAGTTAATGGGGAGCAAATATTAGGCAGAAACGGTTATTAGAATACCTGGTGAAATGGTTATTGTTGGCACATTCCGAAAGGAAAATGTAAATAGTTTTAAGGCAGCAAGAAACAAGACCTAGTGCAGTGCAAAGTGTAAAGTGTTAATGTCGTTTAGTGTGAAGAAGCAAGAAGAAAGTGTTCAGTTTTAGTCTTGTCATTTAGTTAGGTTGTAGCAAACCAAATGACGCTTGGAGAGGGGAAGCTGTGACATACCGATATGTCACATGAATATAAACTAACATTTATTTGAAGACTATATGGTGGAATATGCATTAAGAAGTTTAGACGATCGAAAGGTCAGCTACACCAAAATATAACGAACGCATGGATTGGCTGGGTGAGAGAATGACGGTCAAATGTTATGAAAAAAAGAAGGGAGTTTAATAGGAAGCTTCGCGGATGAATCAAGCAGGAAGATTTCATTCTGACCGGCATCGCGTGTCTGAACGGATCGTAGGTCGTGAGAGGGAGCAAGTGGAGTGCAGATAGTCAGAGTCGGGTTTTCAGATCGTGAAAGTTTAAGGACAGTAAATAATATTGCAGATATTGCATGTGGAAGTAATATTGATGCATAAATTGGAACTTTGTCGGGAGTGGTGATTGAGTTATAGGTTTCGGGACTATGTCATAGGACGTAATCGGGACTGATAATTTTGATAGTTTAACACCATCTTGGATAGGAGCAGAAGAGGATTTCTTGGAACTTTGGACTACGGCAAGCTCGCAAGATATTTCGACTGAGAAGTCTTCGAGGGACATCAACGAAGAATAGATAAGTTAACCGCGGTACAAAACTCTAAATTCAAAGATATCTTAATAAAAGGCCTAACATCAAAATCATTATTAAATTCACTATATTGTTTGCAAAAAGGTAACAATAAACTTTGTTAAATTTTGTTCTTTAGAAAAGAAAGTGATCTTTCATTTAGTCAATCCAAACAGTAATGAACTAGGAATTAGAATCATTCTATTTCAGATTCCCAGCAGCGCTGTATAGTCTGCGGATCCTATAATCCCTTATAAAGGTAATAAGGATTATAATATATCGTGACCCATTGACCCAGCAAGCCGGACGCTAAGATCTTTGCAAGATATTAAAGTAGAGAGAAAATTTGCATATCTCAATACATTTAAAGACATTTGCAGCACATTCACTCACAAATGTAATAATGCATACAAATTGATGGAAGTGTCAATATTAACGATGTGTGAGGTATTTCAAAAAATACATTTGTGTATTTTTTGAACAAATAAATTAATAGACCAAAATGAACTTTACGTAATATAAAACAGTGCAATTAGCACTATCTATTGGAAAATTTGATGAAAAAATTAGGAGCCATTTTTTCAGGAAATGTCATTTTAACGTTTCTGAAAATGCGGAATTTTAAGCTCATTCTTACAGAAAACTGTCGAGTTTTCGAGAAACTTTATTCGACATTATTTAAAGCACATGTACATATATCTGATAGTGTGAATAAATTGCCTCTAATGGAAATATTACTGACGTAAGAGACTAGTAAAAAAAACATTTTTTGAAATTTTTGGAAAATCAAAAATAAAGCGAAATGGCGTTTAGATCATAGTAAAGGGTTCGTTTGGTACAAACACTACCCAAAATTTAAAGGAAAAATTTAGAGTTGTTTTGAGGAAATCTTGGTTTTTGTAATTTTGTAAAATTGCAAATTTTGCATGCACTATTGCAAGAAAGCTACCAAAATTTTGAAAAAAATCTACAAGATCTTATTGAATGACCTATTAATTGACAACAAATTTCATTCGAAGGAAAAATATCTGTCTTTCATTTTGTAGTCTTTCAGTTGTAGGAAGACGCCAAAAATAATTGAGACTTTTGCAATTTTCTAAAATTCAGAGTTAGTCGCAAAAATTCGACCTATGTCACCTTTATAAGTGAATATTTCTCTACACTTACAAGAAATTTAAAAAAAAATTAGAGGAGTGTTTGAGAAAATTTTAAAAATATCCCAGCGGCTTAATGTAAAGAACCCCACATTTTAAAGAATGTTTTTAAAAATCTCAAAGCTTCGACTACACCCAGTCTAGATGGACAGAAGTTTCTTTAGTTTATAAAAGATCATACGTGTGTTTTAGGCGCTAGTAGTGTTCACAAACGGACGGACAGACTGACGGAAAAGCAAACAGACAGACAGACGGACGGATGGACGTTATGCTTCCAATTGCTTTTCGGGCATCAAGGACCCACAAAACAGAAATTCTGCCAACCTCGCGTGTTGGGGGTTTTTTCTCTGAAATTAGCATCTGGTTTTATGCACTTTTTCGTCACCAGAGCCCGGCAATTATTCCCCCCCGAAAAATACATGGTTTTTTCGCGCATCATTACATAACTTTCTCTATACTACGTTTATTTCTTCGAATATACGTACGTATACGAGAAAGTAAAAATGGTTTAATTCCAGATCTACCGTCGGAGTGCAGGTTTGCCATGGCGGAATCGAGTAAAGATGTCTCGGGTTGAAGGGTGATTCTTCAATATCAAAATATTTTTCCTAGTCAAGAAGGCTTTCTCGAAGGGGTCTTGGAAAATTTCATCGTGACGGATGCATTCCTATCTTAAAATGAATAATGATGTATTGATTTAATGAGATGTTTGTAGAACAGTCTTGAGTATGCATATTTTAGGTATAATAGTTTAATTTTTCATATTTATTTGCATTAGTTTAGCTTCCAAAACAGTCGATTGCAGGGGCTAGATATAAAAGCCCGAGGCTTAGACGATATGCTTCAAAAGATGATGAAATATTTAGAAAATAATGTTTAAGTTTTACATGTGCAGGATGTAATTGAAAGAACTAATTTTGAAGAACAAATTGCATTAGAGGGGGAAATCTCTGTATTTAATCTTGTAATTAAAGGAAGACCCTAAAAATGCAAATTTTTGCAATTTCGGGAATTAATGAAAATTTTTAAAAACGCCGGAGCTTTGAGTGTAGTCAGATCAATATCCTCTAACATGTGGGTTAGTCAGAATATTCGTTTTGTGCGTTCTTTATGCGGAAACTGAAAATAAGTCTGTCTGTCCGTCCGTCAGAATACAATATCAGCGCATAAACCATTCAGTCGATTTTCTCCAAAATTAATATTCCCCCTTCGCACTTGCTGATGTCACGGTCACTCTGATTTGAGGCTGATATTTTAATTTTGGGGAGTTCTGAACATGACCCCCTCGAACATTGAAAAAAGTTAGCTATATATTTTTTATTAAATTTTGTCCTCATATACGACAATAAACGTTTAGAAGAATGGTGCAGTTCTCATTTTCATCGAAATTACATCAAAATTACTAATATTTTTGAAAATTACAAAAGTTCAAAATTTTTTCCGAACCTTCCCAAAACTATAGTATTGAAGATAGAGATTTTTTCGTCAAGAAAACACTGTTTCTTAAACACAGATATTGAAATAAGGTCATGTTCAAATTTTCAAAAATATGGGTCGTTTTAGTGTAATTTTGCGCAAAATATACTGTTTTAAAAAATCTCAATAAAAGGTTGAAATTTTTTTCTTTAAATTTTCTCCAAAAAATGTAATAACTGAGTTTTTTGAGGCGACATGGAGAGAAGCTTAGAGTCTCCCTTCTCTGTGACATCACCCAGTGCAGTGATTCTAAGCGCCATCTTAGCCGAAAAAAGAGAGAGACAGCGAGAAAGAAAGAGAGAGAAATAGAGAGAGGCAGAGAAAGACAGTGAGAGAGAGAGAACAAAAGAAACAGAGAGTCAGAGAAACACACAGAGAGAGAGGGAGAGAGAGAGAGTGACAAAGAGGGAGAGACTGAGAAACAGAGACAGACTCAAAGAGAAAGAGAGGGAGAGGAAAAGGGAGAGAGAAACACGCAGAGAAAGAAACAGAAAGAGACCGAGAAATAAAGAGAAAGATAGAGCAAAAAGGAGAGAGAGACAGAGAATGACAAAGATTGACCGAGAGAGACAGAGAGAGGGAGAGAGAGACAGAGCTTCACAGAGAGACAGAAAGGCAGAGAGAGACAGGGAGACAGAGACAGAATGGCAAAGAGAGACAGTGAGAGAGACAGAGAAAGAGACAGCGAGACAGAGCGAGGCAGAGAGAGAGAGAGAGACCAAGAGAGAAAGGGAGACAGAGACAGAAAGGAGACAGAGAGACAGTGAGAGAGACAGAGAAAGAGGCAGCAAGACAGAGAGAGATACAAAGCGAGACGGAGAGAGAGGGGGCAACTGCCGTGGTCACCGGCCAAGAACATTCATTGGTTTGTGATGGAGTTGGCGTCTATCGAACAGGTCACAAACAAATTACCCGTAAGTCAGTTTCTAAGTACGCGCATGCGTACATGTAGTAATCTCCGCTGTTAATTGATTTTCAGCCATGCTTATTCTTCTTTTTTTGCTCTCTACTTTCATAATTTAAAAAATATTAAAACTTGGTAAGACAAGTAGATGAATCATCAAATTGACCGCTGTAAAAATGTTTGTCAAAGTGGCCCCGGAGGATGTGTATCATTTCATTTCAGTTAACTTTCCTGTGTGGACATGTATGTTGAGTTTCAAAATCTCACAAGACAGACATTGAGCCGGAAAGAGGAAATAGAAAATGAATCAATGGTTTCGTTTTGTTTTCAGGTTTGGCCACACAACTGGCGTTTGCTACTGTGAAACAAGCAGCTGAAAGAGGATACCTGGCCGGAAAAGGAGACTGCACGTCCTTGGTTTCTGCTAGACTCTCTAGCAACGTGTTAACAGATATTTGCTCCGTTCCTTTCACGGAGTACACATCCAACGGCGAAGTCATTTTCGCCAACGCCACTCCTCCTGATGACGTCATCAGAGTGCTTGCTGCCCGCTTACAGAGAAAGAGGCCGTTTACTGTTTCTTTGACTGAATACGAAGTAAATGAAGCTCGCAGGAATTATTTAGCGCACTCTAAAAATATTTAAATCCAATACAATAGATTGGTGCGATCATTACCTTATGTGCCTTACTATACAAACAATAAAAGTTTCTTCAAAATGGGACTGAATTTTGAACCCTTTTGACATTGCGTGCCGCAGGAGGTACCCCAAGAAATATTACAAAACGTCCAGAAACATCTCTTTCTGTAGATTACCACATAAACTATATTTGTGTTTTGTTAGGGTCTCGAAAACCATGTTATATGGATTTGGGACGAATCGTTTCCGTGTTATACGGTTATAACTGATGATGCGGGATAACGGACGATGTAGAATAACGTTGGCGCCATAACGAGCGATGTAAGATAACGGACGATGCAGAATAACGAACGGTGCAGAAGAATGGGTGATACAGGATAAAGAGTGATGTAGGACGATGCAAAACGGAGCGATGTAGTGCAAGAGACATCATTCCTGTTTTTTCATCGTATCAAAATTTGCTAACATTCGTTCTTGGTAAATCATTATTTTAAGGGAAAATAACTTGACATTAGAAAATTTGTGCACCCTCGAACTTTAAAACACTATCGATTTTCTGCGCATGTGCAATTAAAGTTTTGCATCATTTTAGACGTCCTGGAAGATAGCATGACCATTTCACCCAATCACAAAACTGTATAGCTCATAATTTGCCGCTTTTTTGCCGTTCTTAAGATGTGAAAACAAAAAATTTGCCGCGGGTCATTTTCTCAAAAAAATCCATGGTCCTGCTAACTTCCATTGGAAGTTAGCAGGACCACACATTTAAATCCGCTAATAATGTAAGCATACACACCAAGCAGTACTACAAATTTGCCGATTTTTATTTATAAACGATTAGTGAAAAAATCATACTGATATCTCCATTTTTTCAAAAGATATTTACAAAAAAACAAAACTAACACGTACGTTCCTATGGCGAGCGTCCTCAAGAAGAACAAGACCCGTTTCGTCCAAGACCAATAGCCTTAACGATTCATACTCTACGCCAAAATTTGCCTATAACCGTTGCAAACTGTAATCTGTAATAAAAAAAATTGCCGCTGACCGGTTAGTTTACAATACCCAGGTTCGAACCCAAGAATTTAAACTCTTGGAAGCTCCCTCCGCGAAGAAAAGGCACGATACCTCCCAAACTAATAGCCGTAGCAATTCATACTCTATGCCAAAATTTCTCCTAAACGTTGCTAATTGTAATCTGCAATAAAAAAAATTGCCGCGGACCGGTTAGATTAAAATACTCAGGTACGAACCCCAGCATTTCAATTCTTGGAAGCCCTCTCCGCGAGGAAAAGGAACGATAACTCCCAAACTAATAACCATAACAATTCATTCTGTATGTCAAAATTTGCTCCTAAATGTTGCTAATTGTAATCTGCAATAAACAAATTTGCCGGGGACCGGTTAGTTTAAAATACCCAGGTTCGAACACCAGAATTTAAACACTTGGAAGCCCCCTCCGCGAGGAAAAGGCACGATACCTCCTGAACTATTAGCCTTAACAATTCATGCTTTATGTCAAAACTTGCTCCTAAACGTAGCTAAGTGTAATCTGCAATAAAAGAATTTGCCGCGGACCGGTTAGTTTACAATACCAGGGTTTTAACCCCAGAATTTAAACTCTTGGAAGCCCCCTACGCGAGGAAAAGGCACGATACCTCCCAAACTAATAGCCATAACAATTCATACTCTATGCCAATATTTGCTCCTAAACGTTGCTAAGTGTAATCTGCAATAAAAAAATTTGCCGCGGACCGGTTAGTTTACAATACCAGGATTCCAACCCCAGAATTTAAACTCTTGGAAGCCCCCTCCGCGAGGAAAAGGCACGATACCTCCTGAACTGTTAGCCTTAACAATTCATACTCTACGCCAAAATTTTCTCTTACACGTTGCTAATTGTAATATGCAATAAGGAAATTTGCAGCGGACCGGTTAGTTGAAAATAGCCAGGTTCGAACCCCCGAAATTAAACTCCTCGAAGCTCCCTGCGCTGGGCAAGGAAACGTTTCCTCCTGAACCAATAGTCGCAACAATTCATACTCTATGCCAAAATATGCCCTTAACCGTTTTTTAAACGTTTTAACTTAGTTTAAAATACTTAGGTTCGAACCCCAAACTCTTGGAATGTCCCTGCGCAAGGAAAAGGTACGTTCCTCCTGAACCAAGAGCCGTAACAATTTATACTCGATGGGAGTGGGAGAGAGAGAGAGAGAGAGAGAGAGAGAGAGAGAGAGAGAGAGAGAGAGAGGTAATGAGAGATAGAGATTGACAGGGTGAGGCAATTTCGAGTTTTAGTTCCACAAACATTAGTAAACTCAAAATTAAATAATTGTCTCTTTCATTGTATAATTTTAACCCTTTTTTAATTTTAACTCGAATTTTTTTAATTTTAACTTTTTTGTTTAATTTTTACCTTCGAAATATGAGAAAAATATTTATTTGTGTTTTGAATAAATACAATAGGAGGTAGATAAGAAAATGACGTGGTCGTCATAACGAACACAATCCATTTAGGACTAATCATTACACTATTGATTGTGGTTGCGTACACAACCACCTCATTTAATTCTTGAATGAAACTCATATTTAGTCTAAAAAAAATTTGTTTATGCACACTATGGTATTCAGTTACATAGAATATACTAAAATATCATAAAAATTGGTGAATTTCATCACAGTCCATGAAATTTAGGGAAGCAAGTGATACAGAGAGCCACTCCGCATTCTTTACACATAATTCTGCTGCGTTTGGGACTTTTTCTAGAGCTGCAGTGGGCACATCTCCTTGGCGTACACTCTGCAGGCATGTGCAAACCCACATTAGTCATCATTATATGTTTCTCTGCAGAATTCATTGAGCTCTTCTTGCAAAATTTTGCTTTCGAAATTACTGTTTTGGGTGGTAAGTTTTGGATCTTGCCTTTCCAAACGTAATTACCGATTAATTGATTTGCTAATTGACATCTGTAATTTAAATGAGTGTCTGCTTTTTCATTAAATGTCTCCGAGAGTTTTGTGGTCTGATAATACAAAATATATGAATTAACAATTGATGCATCAAAGAAAAAATAAAAAAGTTTAATCCACCATTTTCTTGATTTCCAAGAGACAGAATATGCAGAGAGAAGTTGATCAAATTTATCAACTCCTCCCATAAAATTGTTGTAGTCCGCTATGGCTTTGGGACACTTTACTTTTTCTCGTTCTCCCTCTTTGTTTCTTCTCAGAACTTCACAAATATCATTCGGTCTATGCATATTACTGGCAACCACAACCGATTTGGTTCCTCTGTCTTTCCATTTGACAATTGAAATATCATCACTCATGGCAAAGTCATATTCCCCAAGTTTCAATTTCTTGTCTGGCAGTAATGCATCTTTTGGGAAGAATTTTCGATTCTGATGCATTGTACCGCAGCCGAACAAGTTCAGTGTCTGCAACTTGTTAATTAGCGATACACTTGTAAAAAATCTATCAAAAAATAAACAATATCCTAAGCCTTGAAAAGGAGAGGCCAGACAGGTGACAACTCTCTCACCCAAAGGTCCCTGAATAGTTCCGTTTGTTTTCCCTTCATAAACTTGAAATTTCAGCATGTTTGCACTCTCAGCACAAGCCACTACCCAGATTTTGAAACCTCGCTTTGTAGGTTTCATTGGAATGTACTGCTTGAGAGTAGATCTTCCTTTGAAAGCAACCATACTTTCATCGACACTTAAATTTCGACTGGGAGAAAAATTTTCCAAAAATTGCTTATTTAAGTGTGACAAAAGGGGACCATTCAAGTGTAAGAACCTGCGAATCTTCAAAAATCGTTTCAATGATATAACCTCTGAGATGCGAGTTACATTAAAATTTGGATTAGATGACCAATAGAGTCGCATGCTCGGAAGTTTATGAAAACCCATTATTATTAAAAATCCCCATAAAAGCTTTCAATTCAGAAACAGATAAATTTAGTTCATTTCCATTCTGTTGGGCATACAGATTTGACTGACTCACTACATAATCCAGAAATTCATCCGTAAAAAATTGAGAAAAAATTTGAAATGGAGATTCTAAATTAACTTCACACTTAGGACCAAAATGCTCATGAAATGTACTTCGCCCAAATGTTTCGGGATCTCTACTGGTTTTGTGAAATTCATACGAGGGACTGGTACTTCATCACTGTCGGGCTGCATCACTGTCGCTTTCGTCGTCGTCACTGCTGTGGATACAAATGTGTATTTGATTTGAAGCACCTGTCCCTGTCCCATTTACCGTCTCCGCACACGCATCGTCATCCGTAGATCGAGATGAACGTGGACTGCTAAAGTTCATTATTTTTGATAGTGGCACCGCGTCATCAGCATCCGAATCCCCTCCATACTCCGAATCTAATGTCAAATCATCTCCACCATTACTTCCCAAGAAATTGTCAAATTCCTCTTCATTCATCGATTCCAAATCATTAAAATTCCAAAATTTAGACATTCTATAACAAAAAACACCACTAGTGACAAATATCGGTGTTATAATATACTACGAATATATTACGTAAACACCGAGCAAATGTAATACGTTCTCAACTGCGTCAAATACATTGAAATATTATGTAAGCCATAAATATTCGGAAAACTTAACCTATTTCACGACAATTTTACATTATTAGATAATCAATTTAATGATTTAAAATTCTCTTAAAATTCGCATTTTCACAGAACAAAAAAATATATACGATTATGTACCTATTCATGACTACACCCTAGCACTTATAAATACATCTTAGTGAAGTAAAAATGGAATAGTTTATGATTAAATATATTAAAATTCTAAAAAACATTACTAAAAACAGAAATAAATAAGAAACAAACCTGTATTCACGAAAAATTGCTAACAGTGAACATACGAAAAATCACCGTTCAGAAAACTGCACAAATGAACTCTCCGCGACAGTTCCTGTATGCTTTGTGGTTGTGAGGAGAACCACATGCCTCGCGCAAATGCAATATTTCTAAGAATCAACGCGATCACACTATCTGAAACTATCTTATTACAATGAAAGTGACTCTACAATGTAAAATTGACTATAAGGTTGATAATTGCTTGGCTAAGCTGAGCAAAAAACGACCATAGAGCATGTGGTTCTGGAGAGATCCACAATCCTATAAAGGGTTAAAGATTTTAACAAAATTATTATTAAGAACTAGAAAATTCTATAATTTTCTATAATTTTACTATATTGATTTTCTCCTAGTGCCAGTGCTACCAGTGTTAATCTATTAAGTGTGATTTATAATTATTATTTTGTTATAAACATGTAATTATTTTCATTGAATTTTTAATTACTTTGGGGCGAGTTCTACATTTTTAGAAATCAAGCGTGTTATATATACAAGTATACATTGTGTGTGTGTATTTTGCCATATTATTAGACCCAAGCTGAAAAATAACAATTTTCACATTTTTCTTGTAATAATTATTAATTATTGTATGCAGTGAATGCTGCGGTAGTTCCTTAGAATCTTATATATATTATTTTAGCGTTTGTGACAATGCTTATATATTTAGTCGGTTGGGAACACTGTTCAATGAGAGAATGCTATAAGCTATATGAGAGAATGCTATATGCTAAAAGACAGCGTGTCAATTGCATCGTGAAATTCGATAGTTTGTTGTGACTAAACAAGTTCAAATTAATTGAAATCGCTCCAGGTAAGTTCTGTGTTAACATTTGTTCACTGTTCGATGTATATATTAAGAGATTGTAGAGATTTGTAATTAAGATACAATTTTCAGAATGGGAAGAAAGAGTGATTTGTCGCCAATGAAAGTTGGTCGAATTGCCGGCTTGTTGAAAGCTAAAAACATGACTCAATTCAAAATAGCTGAACTTGTAGGAGTTTCACGTAGTTCAGTAAAAAAATATAAAAAGAAAAATCGCTCTTGGTGATGATTTAAAAGCTAAACGCAAAGGTGCGAGTGGTCGTCATAGAATAACATCAAGGAGAAGTGACAGAAAAATCCGAGATATGTGTTAAAAATCGAAAAATGCCTTTAAAATTCCTAACAAAAGAAGTTTCTGAAGCAGGCATTTTAATATCCCAAAGAACATTGCAGCGAAGATAAGCTGAAGAAGGCCTAATCGGTCGAAGACCAGCACGCAAACCAAAATTTACACCAAGCATGATCAAGAAACGTTATCAATGGGCACAAAAATACAAGAATTTCACGATTGATGAGTGGAAAAAAGTAATTATATGCTATATATATTCATTTTTATTATTATATTTAAATGTTGATTTTATTTGGTGTAAATATTTTTCATATTTTATAGGTGAATTTTTCAGATGACTCACTTTTCCAAGTATTGACATATACAAAATTTCTCTACTTTAATATTTGGCAAAGATCTTAGCGTCCGGCTTGCTGGGTCAATGGGTCACGACATATTATAATCCTTATTACCTTTATAATGGATTATAGGATCCGCAGACTATACAGCGCTGCTGGGAATCTGAAATAGAATGATTCTATTCCTAGTTCATTACTGTTTGGATTGACTAAATGAAAGATCACTTTCTTTTCTAAAGAACAAAATTTAAAAAAGTTTATTGTTACCTTTTTAGCAAACAATTTAGTGAATTTAATAAAATGATTTGATGTTATGCCTTTGATCAAGATATCTTTGAATTTACAGTTTATACCGCACTTGGATTGACTTATATTCTTCATTGATGTCCTCGTAGACTTCTCAGTCGAAATATCTTGCGAGCTTGCCAGTTCAAAGTTCCAAGAAATCCTCTTCTGCCCCTATCCAAGCTGGTCTCAAACTATCAAAATTATCCAGTCCGTTACGTCCTATGACATAGTCCCGAAATCTATTACTCGATTACCACCACTCCCGACAAAGTTCCAATTTATGCATCAATATTACTTCCACATGCAATATCTGCAATATCATTTACTGTCCTTAAAATTTCACGATCTGATAACCCGATTCTATCTGTATTATACTCGTTCCCTCTCACGAACCTACGATCGGTTCAGAAACGCGATGCCGGTCAGAATGAAAATCTTCCAGCATGATTCACCCTCGAAGACTTCGTATTAAACTACCTTCCTCTTTTTTCATAACATTTGATCGTCCTTCTCTCACCCAGCCAATCCATACGTTCGTTATATTTTGGTGTAGCTGACCTTTCGATCGTCTAAACTTCTTCGCCCAATCCCAAATTTTCTACTTTCGGCATCCAGCCACTTCTTAATGCTTTTAAAAAAACCAAAAACTACATTGTTTATTCACGGTCCTTGCTCTCGTGATATTTCTAATGCATGTTCCACCATATAGTCTACAAATAAATGTTAGTTTTTCATGTGACATATCGGTATGTCACAGTATTGGTCGAAAAATCTAAGTTTGTCAGGCGAAGGTCTCATGAGAAATACAAACCAGAGTGCATTGTACCAACCATCAAACATCCTCCTTCAGTCATGGTATGGTCTGTAATCAATATTAAGGGTCCAGGACCCTTGCACTTTGTAGAAGGTACAATGAATGCTGAAAAATACGAGAACGTGCTAAAAACACACCTACTACCTCAAATGAAAAAGTGGTTCAAAAAAACAGAAAAATCTATTTTCATGCACGATGGTGCACCATGCCACAGAGCTAAAAGGATAAGCACATTTTTAGCTAAAAGGAAAATTACTGTTCTCGACTGGCCAGGAAATTCTCCTGATATGAATCCTATCGAGAACGTTTAGGAGTTTATGAAATCTGAAGTTAGCAAACAAGCACCTACTACCAACGAAGAGCTCATTCGGGTACTCAATCAGACCTGGCAACATAGCCCAGAGATACAAATGAAAATTGAAACGTGTATAAACAGCATGCCTCGACGTATTCAAGCTGCGTTAGCAGCTAAAGGTGGCCATGCAAAGTTTTGATTCAAACAAAAAAATTATTTTCAGTGTATTGATTACTTATTTTCATGTAAATAAATATTTTTTCCAATAAAACGTGCCATTTTTATTTAGTGATAGATTATTTAACCAAAAGAAGTGCCTTGAAAAAATTATCGTACTGAAAATGATGAAAACATTATTTTTAAGTTTGGGTCTAATAAAATGGGATATATATATATATATATATATATATATATATATATATATAGTGACGTTCGTGGCCTGGCCACAAACCTACACAGCACCCACGCAACTTCGGCGGTGACCGAAAGTACGTAAGAACATCGGAAAAGCAGCCCGAGAAGAGAAAAGGCGCTACCTGTCGGTGGCGGCCAGAAGCGGCGGCGGGGTACTCTCGACGGAGGGGTGGTACGCATGGGGGTACTATGACGTCAGAGCCGCATTTATACAGCGGAGCGGCGAAAAGTTGCTTTTTTCTTGAACCAGACGGCGACGTGAGAGGTAACTTCGGTAGTCAAGACGCAGGGTCGTGAATGATACCACGAGCAGTAGTGGAGGAGAGCGTTATAGCGTTGAGGCGGCGAAAAGCAGCAAGTTGATATTGTAACGAGGCCGCATAAATTAAAGAGAACGTTGACTGTGAGAACGCGAGCCGAAATAAGTGAGAAGTGAGCGGAGTAGTAAACGTGACTGTGAACCGTGTTAGATAGTCAACGCGTTGGTGGGAGCGACACGTGCAGTAACACACGCGAGAGACTGAGAAGTACGCGTGCGTGTGTCTGGATCTGGCGGCGAGAGCTATAGAAGACTGGTTCGGAAATTTGGTAGCGGACTACGTAGACGGCTTCCTAGGACATTGGAAAACGCGAGCGGCGGCGCGGCGGCGGTGAACAGTGACCTCGACGACGACGGCGGTGCGTAACCCGGGGCCTTGGGCAGCTGCAAAGGTAATCCGCATCTGAATAAAACCAGAGTGGGGAGACCGGAATTTGGACGGGAGTGATAGCGAAGAATAAGAACATTAAACTTTGCATGATCACCTTAGATTTGAGTCACGGCGACGTAAATTTACCTTGTACGACGGTAATGCATTCAATTGAATTCAATTTAGAAATTGTGTAAATAGTTGATTAGAGTTCCTCATTTTTATTGTGTGTAAAATTATTAATGAGGAAAATTATCAATGTAAAAATATCGATAAGATCCTAAATGACGTGTAATAGTAATCAATCCCAGGAGTGTGGGGAAGTTCAATTTCACTTAATTTAATAACCTAGCAAAAAATCCGTGCACGGGTGTTAGGAGGTAATCAGACTCAACATAATGAGCAAATCATTAAGTAAGACTTTTTTGTGTGTTGTAAATTCTTTGATTTGATTTCAACTTGAATGTCAAGTGTAAAGAGTCTCTTGTGCCATATTTCAGAATATATCATTGTTTTATCTAATTTTGTGTCTGGGTGTGCTACTTTCTCATACCCCAAAAGATCCTGCACCCCGAGATATTTAAGCTCGAAAGAGCATTCTATCAAGGCGTTCCCCGAAGTGGGGGCGTTACAATATATTGAAACGCACCGCGTTTCTGCCTAAAGAAACGGCGATACAACAAGTAAGAGTACGCGGCAAAACGGTTGCCAGAGGGCGCCCGCTAGCCACAAGAAACAGCTACGGGCGGCGAAGTGTTGTCGGTTGGCCGAAGGCGTGAGAAAAGACGCCGCGAGGCTTCAGTGTACGGCCGGACGCCTATAAGGAAGGAAGTACCTGGGGCTGCTCCGCGTTCGAACAAGGTAGAATAGTGTCGCGAACGAATGAGCGCTGCCAAAAGTGATTGACGGACGAGTTGTGCTTGATATAACCATCATTAGTGGCTCGGACGTAGTGCCATAGTAACAGCTATTATCCGGGGTAGTACTGATCGAGAGAACTTGTGTGCAGGGGAGTACGCCACGAGACTAGTAGCCTGATGAATTGGTGAGACACGTGCTAGTAAACTGTACCTTGAATAATTAGTGGCGTTTGTGAGCTCGCGGAAGGTGACATCGAGTAGATCTGGGTGAACTGGAAAGGAGTTCAGCGGGGAGGCGCAGAGGCACCGTGGGAAGATTACGCTGGAGAAAGTGCTTCGGAAACGCAGCGCATCGCATCGGCGAGCCCCAAGTGGAGCGGGCATAGGCAGCACAGCGAAGGAGTACGAGACAACCCGAGAGTCCCCGAAGCCGCCGACGCTCGAGGGGGGAGTATTAAACGGTAAATATTTCCTCGATCGATATAAGATCGAAAGAACTAACAGTGATTCTGGGTGAGGTAAAGAAAAGGATAAAGACAATCGCAGATATTTGTAATCAATAGTGATTTGTTTAGAATAATAACTAATTCATATTTATTTTGTTCATGGAACAATGGTGTCTGATTAATAACCCCGAGCCCATTCACGAATACGATTCACCTGTCCCTTGCAAATAAATTTATTGCGAACAAGCCGGGTTTACCGGTTCGTCTCAGTTGGCGCCCAAAACAGTATGGACTCGTGTATTTAAGAATTGTTTCATCTTCAATATGTACCACACCTCATATATACTAAATAATTAGCACAAAATATTATTTTCCGCAATAAGTTATCAGTTGGAGTTACGAGTTGCGGTGCCATTATTTCAAGTAATGCTACAAAATGAAATACAAGACTTTTTTCCAGAAGTCTGTAAACTTCTTTGATTCTTCTCACTTCAGAAGCCCAACACTCGATTTCAACAATGAAGCGGATAAAAACTCGTCTTAGAAATACTATGACAACATAACAATGCTATCAATAGAATAGCAACTTCGAGAAACCAGCAACTTAAATGAATTAGTGATAGAGAAATTTTTGCATCTGAAAAATTGGCGATTGGATTTTAATTTCAAGTAAACAAGGGAAGTTTATAATTTCCTCATTTTGGGGTAGATTGGTAAAATTGTTAATAAATGTTTTGTTCCGATTGTTGCCTAATTAAACTATTGTAAAATGGAGGCAACGTACAGACGCGTCAAGGTCAAAATTAATGTATAGCAATAAACGAAAAATTAAAGCATTATTATGAAAATTGGTTATTCATGATATAAATAATAATTTTCTTCACAAGCTCTTGGGTCAGGTCACTGCGGTAGAACAGGAGACAGCGTGCTCCTTCACCGCAGAGAAGGAGTCGATTAACATCCACTTATCAGTCGTTGCGTACATTGAAAGGAATACGATACGCCGGACGTGTCGCGTGGGTCGACCTGTCGCCGGCAACGGATATGACGCTGATCTCAGCTCGATTTCGGAGCGGCAGCGCGCCTCGCTCTCACACGGCGCTTTGTCAGACGTGGGTGGCGTGTCCGAGAAATGTTTATAATGAGTTTCTTGGAATTACAGAATTTTCAGAATTTTTCGTATCCTTCTGTATAGATTAGTAGTTTTATGTTTTTACACTTATTATTATTCGTTAATAATGCAAATATTTTAAAATATATTTGATATTTAAAAAGAAATGTTCTTAAACAATTTATATAATTGTGTCTATTAATAATTTGTTGGACCGAATACCGAAATAATAGCGGTAAAAGTATTTATACCGGTATACCGGTATATTTATACCTTTACCTCTATTGTACCTTTATTCAAAATACCTTTAAAAATACCGGTATAAGACTTCAAATACCGGTATTTTTAGAGGTATTTTACCTTCATCCGACGTCTATACCGGGAAAATACCTTTATTTAAAGGTAATATACCGGTATTCTCTCATCAAAATACCGGTAGTTTCATACGAAAATACCGGTATTTCAGTAGAATCGTACAGGTATTTGGGGGAAATTCATTGTGATTTTTTCCGTTGAGATGTCTCAGGGGAAAGAACTATTTACACGGCAGTTTCTTATCGGGAGGTCCTAGGGTTCGAGTCCCGAGGGTGGCGGATTTTCGACACTAGGCATATTCTAGCTAGGTCGAGTAGCTGCCCCGGCGGGCCCGTTACACGAAGAGAAACTCCCTTCGCCAAATGCCTTTACGAATGCGGTTGCATCCGCTCGGCCCCCTCGCCGAGAAGAGAAACGGCCACGCCATGTCAGGACATCTCGCACGCGGAAAAGCTGCGTCATGACGACTTCAGATGGCATCCCGCAGGTAGAAGTTAAAAGTCCCAGTACGTATGTAGACGGCACCCCATGTTGAAGGGTTAAAGCAAGAGATTCTGGTGGTTTCCGATTATTTTGAGGTCTAAATGCCAACTAAAATAATTCTTATTCCTTGTGAACGGTCAGAAATTTGTCATGAGTTTAGTAATTTTTTTCACGTGGTGTTTCCAAGGAAAATATGGGAGAAAAACTACAAATATTGTTTATAATTGTTACAAGTATGGTAGTTCAAATAACACCTCGCAGTGCCTGTTTTATTGTTATTTACATGTCAGTAGCAAAAGAGTCATTAACTGTTTATTGAGACGAAAAGGTACTTACACTTTGTTTCTATTATTAACAAAGATGTATAAAAAGAAAGGGATTTCCAAACCTTAGGTTTTAGAGAGCATTGGCATACTTCCTGTTTTGGGTCCCGATGAGTTGGGATTCCTTGGGCCTGCAGATTTTCCCCGGCCGCTCGAGAGAAACAACGTCCAGCTTTCCCAGGTACTTTGTCTAATCCTCACTTGCAATATTTCAAACAATAACGGTTCAATTTCCTGAAATTGTTAGGACAACTATAACTGCTGAATAGCAGTTTCACGAGCTGTTCCCGCGTGGCTGTGAGTGGACGTGTACCTTGTGGGGAAACATTTGATGTGATTAAGGTATTTTGGAAGAACAATATATAAGAAACAGGGGAAACCTTCACAATTTAGATTATGAACTAATAGTTTATAAGTACGGAACGGAATTTATTGTAATAAAAAAAAGCAAAATATGTACATACATATGTAGTTATTTTTTCAAAAATATGTAAGAAAAAATAGGAAATATGTGAAATAAAAATTTGTTATAATGTTTAAACTTCCATTCTTCAAGCGTTTTCCGAGCACAGTACGTTGTCGATCAAATATTAATATGGATTCAGGGAGGCTGAAAGAAAGTTTTACATCTACAGAAGCAATTATTCGCTAGTTTCATCCGAAATATATACTTTCGTAGAAAGAGGGGGGGTAAAGGGAGCATACGCTCCCCCCCCACTCACACACACACACCAACTCCAGAAACGGGATAAGGCAATGATCAGGATTTTTTATCGTTACGCATGGGGTCTATGAAACACGAGTAAGCACGTGGTTGAAGTTCCTTCTGCTTCACATACATCCACTCATCCTTGATCCCGACTACGCGGTTTCCAAGAACCAGATGGGGGCGGGGGGAGGTAAGTTTGACAATTAATAGCGATGGTCCGGCATTAATACAAGCGCATTGCGTGATTTCTTAAGTATTTCAGTAACAAAGTTAGTTTTCAAGTAACATATATTTCGAACATCGCATGTGAAATGTTCATTTTCGACATATAAATGTATTAATATGTAACGAACTATGTAGCAATAGATAAAATATGTAAAATATTTAATTATACCAAAATATGTAAAAATATGTAAAATAAAAATGGTTCCAATTCGTTCAGAATGTCGTGTTAAGTCTACAAAATATTAGTGAATGTTGGTATCTTGTCCCTGCAAAAATATGTATTTACATGAAAATCCGTTCCCTATTTATAAGTATTAAATATAGAGGAAATAAATAGGAATAAAAAGGAAAAATTGTAACAGCTACTAATTGTGTTTGGGAACGGATTTCAAATAGCATTGGGGGAAAAATTAAGCCAACGACATTGCATTCGTACATGACGAATAATCGGTTCGATATAAAACCCAATTGATTGGTCCATCACCGTCTCACGAAGAATCTGCAGAAAGTTCAGAGAGCTCTTGTAATACAAGTAGCAATGAAGAATATGTGCTATATAAGTATATGAATATTTTGAACTAACCGGTCCATGACTTAAATTTTTTTTTTTTTTTACACATTACATTTTTGCAACGCTTATTCTGTCAAATTTTGGCCGTACAGTATAAGTGTGCGGTTGGTTCGGGAGGAAACACAATAACTACAGCTGAGGAGATTTCAAGACTTCAATTTCTGGGGTTCGAACTCGGTATTTTTAAACTAACCGGTCGCGGCAAGTGGTAATTACAGATTACTGTTTACAACAGGTAAGGGCAAATTTTGCATAGAGTATGAATTGTGCAGCTATTGGTTCAGGAAGAAACGTTTCTTTTTTTTTCCTTGCACAGGGAGCTTCCAGAGCTTTAATTTCGAGGAGTTCAGACCTGGCTATTTCACTCTAACCGGTCTGCGGGAAATTTTTTATTGCAGATTAGTATTAGCAACGTTTAGGAGCAAATTTTGGCATAGAGTATGAATTGTTATGGCTATTAGTTTGGGAGGTATCGTGCCTTTTCCTCGCGGAGGGGCTTCCAAGAGTTTCAATACTGGGGTTCGAACGTGGTTATTTAAAACTAACCGGTCCGCGGTAAATTTTTTTATTGCTCATTACAATTAGCAGCGTTTAGGAGCAAATTTTGGCATCGAGTATGAATTGTTAAGGGTAATAGTTTAAAAGGTATCGTGCCTTTTCCTCGCGGAGGGGGCTTCCAAGAGTTTAAATTCTGGGGTTCGAACTAGAGATGGGCTTAACAGCTTTTCTTCAATAACTGTTATCGGAATAGCAGTTGGGTCGTAATAACAGTTACCAACAACAGTTATCAATAACAGGTTCATGAACATGGCCGACTATGAGCTGGCTATGAGTTAAAGCAGTTGTGGCAACACCCCGCCGAACAAGAACCACGTTGGTAGGGCCTTCGGCTTGTGCAGCTATCTTATGGCGTTCTTTTGCACTACTTGCCGAATTTGGGAATCCCAAACATTGAAAGAAAATAATCAGCTGATTTGTATCTAAGAAGTCGGTGCGGGCTGGTGTAGTTGCCAAGAAAGAATAGTAATTGAAATATCTCAGTAGAAATTGCGTACACAAACTAACTTAAATATCAGTGATGCCAAACCTTATTAGAGTGCAGAAATGCTTTCGAGTGGTTTACTTGTGAACATAGAAGTAAGACAGCCTAAAAATGACAAGGAGAAAAATTGTGTGTGTTTGCTTACCTAAGCTGCTGAACTGTTGGACTTCCAAAAATAATGTGAGTTATTTGACCGTGTTATTTTGTTTTATCTGTCTTTGCGGGTCTCAGTTAGTGGGTGTCATTGGGTCTCACATATGTAGCAAAACACTAACAACATACTGGAGCAATTAAATTTAAAACAAACTTATTATTGTTTTTTAAATAATAATTTATAAAAATAAAGTAGTATGTAAGTATATAAAAATACTGCGGTGTTTGGTATTTACAATAATGATCAATTATTTATTAATGAATCTATAATTTGAATTAAGAAATAATAGTTCACTAGTGTGTCTTGTGCTAAGTCTGCAACGCTTGTCAGTAATAAAGTTGCCAGCCTTGGAAAATACCCTTTCACAAGGCACTGAAGATGCCACCATGCATAATTTTTGTTTGACAACTTTCGCCAGTGTTGGGTACAAATGTGGGTGTTTTTTCCACCACTGCAATGGATCCTGATTTCTAGGCAAAAGTTGGTGATTTAAGAATCTCTCCACTTCAACAGTTGCCTCTGCTGTTGATGTACCTATTTAAAAAGTTAAAAGTATTAAATTATTTAATAGCAAATCATAAATTATTTAATTCCTGAAGAAACTGTTAAACTTTGTTTTGACTTATGATTTTAGGAATTTCTGTTGATGTTTTACCTGGAGTCTGTTGCATGTTTGCTGCTCTCTTTTCAAACTCTTTCCAAATTGAAAATTCACTTTCCACTTCTGAAAGTGGAATGCCCTCATGTGTTTCCTGACTTGCATGTTTTTCTTCATTAATAAGAATTCTGACTCTATCTATTAAAAAATCTTTTGTTTCTTGTGCATTATCTCTGTTTGAGAAACCAATTAATTTATATCTGGGATCTAAAATAGTACAAAGAGTAACTGGCATTGTTTTCTCAATGTGGCCCAGTCTCTCAGTAATTCCATCTAATAAATTTTGTGTTACATTCAGTGAAATTGCTGAAAATTTTTCTTTTGTGATCCTTTTACAAACTGAGGCCAAACCATTAGTCAGAATAATTACTTCACTTGCTGTCATATATTTTTCACCACTTATTTTTTTTTGTAATTTCATCAAAGGGTTTGAGAATTATACATAATTCACAACAAATTGCCCATTCCTCTTCTGTCAATACAGGTAAGTTCTTATTGAGAAGGGCTGCAGTGACTTTAATGCTGTCCTCTAATTCTACAAATCGCTGCAACATATAATATGTTGAATTCCGCCTTGTGGCCACATTCTGTACAAGTTATTTTGGTGTTTGGGTGCCAGAGCTTTTTTGATAATTAATTAATTTTTCATTTGCTACAGAACTTCTTTTAAAATGTGTGACTATTTTTTTTTCTCATGGATATTCTTTATTTGTTTCAGTGCATCTTGAACAATTAAATTTAAGGTGTGTGCATAACAGCTAAACCGATCTAAGTTTAGGAATTCAGAAATTGCACCCTTCATGTTAGAAGCATTGTCTGTTACAACAATGAAAACTTTTTTCATTAAATTAAAATTCTGAAGTATGATCCTTATTTCTTCAGCTAGATTGCTGCTGATGTGAGATCCACTGATGCACACACAATCCAAGAGAGCCGAACATAACTCAAAATCATCAGAAATAAAATGAGCAGTTACAGCCAAGTAACTTTCATTATTTCTTGAAGTCCAACAGTCTGTAGTTATGCAAGCACTTTCCACCAAACACAATTTTTCCTTGACATTGTTTAGACACTGTTCAAATGTTGCAGGAAGATATGCTTTTGAAATAGTTTTTCTGCTAGGCAATTGATATGATGGATTTAATGCATGTACAAATCCCACAAAACCAGAGTCATTTACTATTGAGAAAGGTTGGAAATCAACAATGAAGAGGTTCATTAAACGCCTGTCAATTTTCTTTCTCTGTGCTTCACTGATTTTTTCTGGGGAGGTAAGGTGTAATCTGTGATTGGGTGTGTGAGACTGAATGAGAAAATGAATTGGAAGTTGAAGGTTGATGAATCTGAAGAGTTGAAGGTGTTTCACAAGATACTGAAGTTGAAGATGACAGGGTAGTTGCTGTGTCTGCTGAAGCTATTATAGTTGAAGATGACAGGATAGTTGCTGTTTCTGCTGATGATATTATGGTTTGAACCGCAGGTAGTCGAATATCAGCACCGACATTTATTGTAGGATGTTTCTTTTCAAGATGTGATTTCATATTTGTAACAGTACTTGCATACGAAATTTTGTTTTTGCAAACATTGCAAGAAGCAATTTTCTTATCATCGTCCACAGAAGAAAGTAGTTCTACACAATGCTTCTTTTGGACCGTTTGTTTACAGAACTCATCTCGAATTTCACGTTCACACAAAAAACTTTATTTTGAAATGGAATAATATATTTTTTAATCACTATACTTCGCTAATACTAATACAACAACTACTACTACTACACTTTACTAAAGTAAATAAACAATAAATTAAAAATCACAAGCTATTTGAACAACTAATTGACTGATAATTGAATGGGCAACTACTACTTGAGAGTTGGCGGCAACGCTTAACACTTATGAATCACAACGGGTAGACTGCAGTGAAGCTGTTATCGTACAAAACGGTTGCCGCGAAAGCCTATAGTTCGGTTGGTGCCCAACAGGTTGCAGGACAATGACTTTGAAGCGATAACAGCCAATAACAGGGTAAATGAAATAACTGTTATTTCGCGTAACAGTTTCGAACAGTACTCTGTTAAGAAATAACAGTTTAGCAGTTAAGGGCACCTGGGTATTTTAAACTAACCGGTCCGCGGCAAATTTTTTGATTGCAGATTACAGTTAACAACGTTTAGGAGCAAATTTTGGCATACAGAATGAATTGTTACGGCTATTAGTTTGGGAGATATCGTGCATTTTCTTCGCGGGGAAGCTTCCAAGAGTTAAAATTCTGGGGTTCGAACCTGAGTATTTTGAACTAACCGGTCCGCGGCAAATTTGTTTATTGCAGATTACAATTAGCAACGTTTAGGAGCAAATTTTGGGATAGAGTATGAATCGTTAAGGCTATAGGTCTTGGACGAAACGTGTCTTGTCCTTCTTGAGGGCGCTCGCAGTAGGAACGGAGGTGTTATTTTTGGTTATTTGTAAATATCTTTTGAAAAAATGGAGATATCAGTATGATTTCTTTACTAATCGTTTATAAATAAAAAGCGGCAAATTTGGAGTACTGTCTGGTGTGTATGCTTACATTATTAGCGGATTTAGATGTGTGGTCCAGCTAACTTCCAATGGAAGTTAGCAGGACCATGGATTTTTTTGAGAAAATGACCCGCGGCAAATTTTTTGTTTTCACATCTTAAGAACGGCAAAAAACGGCAAATTATGAGCTATACAGTTTTGTGATTGGGTGAAATGGTCCTGCTATCTTCCAGGACGTTCCACCTCTGCTTCCCATCCGGCACGCGTTCCGACCCGCTCTCTGCTTCTTCCTCTGTCCCCCTCGCGTCCTCCTACGATGATTCTTTTGCTTTGTGATCACCTCCGTCACCTTTTTACCTGACGCATTCATTTCATACACTCCGGAACTGCCAAAGACGAACACAGAAAAATACATTTCCTTGTGCGTATGCTACACTTTTGATGGCTTTTGACATCTGTAGCAGCCCCGCTCCCCAACCATGAACTGCCGATGACCTCCCGCCCCGGGTTTAATGTAATGCAATCACTAGATCGGTGCCGGTGTCATTTGAACGTAATAGCTTCACAACTAGCCTGTCGCATGACGCAAAGTCGGCTCCCTTACGCCATAGAAACAACACTCACCCTCTAGATTGTGTTGCATGGGGTACGTCTATAGATGTGTCGTAAGGAGAGGTAATCCGGATGAGAAGACTATTTCTCACACTACATGCCTCACATTAGCCTTTGCATTCCTTCTATTTAAGCATTCCTACTAATACTGTGTATAATGTGATCGGCTCAGTACATTCGTTACAGTTCACGTAGCTCAGAGCCAACGTAGTTGCAATCCCTGCAGCAACTCTAATCGGAAGGTCCCAAGATTCGTGTTCCGACGTCGGTGGATTTCCAACTAGCTAGACCATTAGATCGATTTCAGCCGTTATCTGTAAAAGACTTTTAGAGTCTGGCTGCTCAGATAAGCAGTTTTCCATGTTTTTTTTTCGATCAATACCAGGCGAATGCTGAAGAAGTAGCTTAACAAATAGGCCATGAATCGCGTGCGATCTTTCCTTCGTCTTCCATTTCTCTCCTTCTTACACACACACTTACATGCACCACACTACCACACATGTCGGGAGACCAGTCGGAGGCCTTCAGTTTGTTGTTCGGCTGTGGCGATGCCCAGCTGGGGGAGATATCTACGGGAGCAAATACCCTGCAAGCCGACGTAAATGTCGAACTCAGGACTCACCATCCACCGGAGGTGAAATCACCACCTCCGCAATAGAACATTCACTACTCCAAGGGAGTAATGACCAACGATTATTCAGGTGATATTCATGGTGGTATGAAAAGTCAATCGTGCCACAACCGCACAGTACAAACATGGAAGCCCTTCGCGTCACACGAATCCGGAGCCATCGGCTTGGTTTACTCGGACACAGCTCCAACCCGCGCCTCTCCGAGGCCAGCACGTTACCAAGAGCAGAATAATCCATTAAAAAATGGGCAAAAATGTCAATACTTTAATGATACACAACCAGCCAACGTACCGGGAGCGGTAGCTCAGTGCATCAACTGATGTCACTTCAGTGCCTCTGACCGAGAGGTCCTCTGACGCCGGCAGGATTTTCGATACTAACTTTTCTGCTAGGTCGAATTCAGTCGCTGTCTGGAGGAGAATTCTAGCGGCCGGCTGCCCTCATCGGTAGTTTTCCGTGGTTTGTCCGATCAACACAAGGCGAATGCCGAAGCAGCATCCTACGAAACAGACCACGGACCGCGCGCGATCTTTCCTTCCTCTTCCTTGTCCTATCCTCTCCCCTAATACACACACTTACACTAACATGCACTACATTACCACATATTCAGGGAGATCGGTCAGGAGCTTAGAACTTGTCCCGGCTGGGGCGGTGCCCCGCTGGTGGGAGAGTCCTCGTTTGGGGGAAACCCCACTAGCCGACGGTAGGTCGGCGCCGGATCTCGCCATCCAGCGGGTGAAGATCACCACCATCTCCCGGGGAGAACATGCACTACAATTACGGGACTAACGATCAAAGCAGTTGACGCGCCCGGAAACACGAAAAAATCAATCAATCAATCAACCAGCCAACGTCTTCACGCGTATTTATACTTTACACTTGCAGTGAACGTGGGGCACTCCCCACTAGACAGAGGAAAAAGACCGCCGCGTCCCAAAGCAAGAAAAGACTTGGGGCGCAGACTGCCGGGCGATCCGCCGCGCCGGTGCGATAAGCTTATCTTCCCCACGTGGGGCGCCATATATTCGCGGCGGCAGCTGGATTTGGCGGGATAGAATGCTGATTAACGACCGCGGGGACCACTGATAGGTGTTAATAGCGCGCGCGTCCGGCGGGAGACGCGTTTTATTCCAGTCGCGTCGATCGCGAGCGCGCGTGGCCCAGGATTGAAGTGCGCCGAGAATTATGTTGCCTGCGCTAGGATTATTAGGCTTATTAATAGATATTTATGTCACGAGTCCTCTAAACGAGTCTTTAAGGACGCAGCCGGAAGGTTAACTGCGAGGCGGAGCGATAGCGAAGCCGAGTCGTTGACCTTCCGGCTAAGTCCTTAAAGACTAATAGGGGACGAGTTACATACAATGATTTTTGTTATTTTACTTTATCGCTCATTAAAAATAAACTTTTATCACTTTCGCGAGTTCAGAATTGTCATTACTCTTGATTTTCTGTAGCAAGGGTTGGTGGTACTGGATGCTTTGTTTGTGATCAGACAGTTGAATGTTTTTTCTACTAATGCAAGCAGATTTGGAAAAATGTCTGGGAATTTTGAGTTATTTGAAGATATTTTCGTGCCAGATGATATTCTGGAGGAAGCAGAAGCTGCAGGCTCCAGTTTAATGCCTTCTAAATCACTAACTAGTTATGAGAAAACGTATGATTTATTTTGTAATTGGCGAATTAAAAG
Organism: Teleogryllus occipitalis; assembly: GCA_011170035.1. Classification (NCBI taxonomy): domain Eukaryota; kingdom Metazoa; phylum Arthropoda; class Insecta; order Orthoptera; family Gryllidae; genus Teleogryllus; species Teleogryllus occipitalis. The sequence goes on from BLKR01002693.1 coordinate 174,575, forward strand.
GAATGTTCGAGGGGTAATTGAAGACATAATGCTTGCATTTATTAACGAAAGATCGAAAACATTGAAACATAGCTGAATCAGAATACCACCGGTTGAAGATCGCAAATAAGATAATAAATCATAAGCCCACAAAAACAATTTCAGAATCGGTTTGCTGTAATAGTAATGAAGATGTAAATGTAACAACCTCAAGCGGTATTATAATGAGCAGTATTGTATTGTTCTAATCGTCGGATTCTCGAAATATTGGAATTATTCAAGTTTTTAGATTTCTCAAGATTGTTTCCTCTATCTCTAGTTATCACGGTTTATTTACGTTAAAATTATTAAAATAGTATTATGATTATAAGTATCTGTCATTTAGATTAATTAATATCAGAATATTTATTTTATTTATTTATTTATTCAAACCAGTCGAAAACTGTATGTGACGTATGGAGGGAGAAAGACATATATTCTAAGGGATAGGATTAACCATGTTAGAAGGATTTTACGAAACCATATTTACATGAGATAGTTCAATGTCTGAAAATTCAAAATAAAGTAAAATTGTTCGAGATATACATTTTCGAATCAATAGAATTATTCGAGTAATTTAATATATGAAGCATTGGAATTACGTATCCATTCCGTCCTATTTGGCATATTTGACTAATAATTGTTTTTGTAAATCACAGAGCATTGCGAATTATATTCCCCTCACTAGATTTACATATTGTTATTAATATTAGTGAGGTTATTAAAATTATAGTAATTAGTAGTATATGGTCTAGCTCCAGGGTTCGATTAATACTTTGTTCTTAACATGATATTTAAGATCGAATATGGAAAATATTCGATCTTGAATATATAATGTAACTAGCCGACCCGGCGAACTCTGTTCCGCCTTAACAGCCGGTCCCATCTTTTTCTCGCGTCGCACTCACTGTGAGAAACTGTACTATCCTTGTTGCACTGCGTACGTGTAAAAACGTGCGTTCTCACACAGGAACGCTGTCGAACGGAATAAACAGTATCCTATGTCCGTCTCGTGGCTCTAAGCTTCCTGCTCACCAAATGGGTACAGCCGTTCTTGAGTTATAAATAGTGTAACTAACACGACTATATATAGATGTAACGGCGAACGAAAGGCGGCTATCATTATCGCCTTCTGTTATCAGTGCGGCGTTACAACAATGGGTTACAACAGGCAACAATGACCGGTAACATGCGAAACCACGCGAAAACATGCGAAAACGTACAAAAACGTGCGTTCTCACACAGGAACGCTGTCGAACGGGATAAACAGTATCCTATGTCCGTCTCCTGGCTCTAAGCTTCCTGCTCACCAATTTTCAGCCAAATCGGTAGAGCCGTTCTTGAGTTATAAATAGTGTAACTAACACGACTTTCTTTTATATATATACTAGCTGACCCGGCGAACTCTGTTCCGCCTTAACAGCCGGTCCCATCTTTTTCTCGCGTCGCACTCACTGTGAGAAACTGTACTATCCTTGTTGCACTGCGTACGTGCAAAAACGTGCGTTCTCACACAGGAACGCTGTCGAACGGAATAAACAGTATCCTATGTCCGTCTCGTGGCTCTAAGCTTCCTGCTCACCAAATCGGTACAGCCGTTCTTGAGTTATAAATAGTGTAACTAACACGACTATATATAGATGTAACGGCGAACGAAAGGCGGCTATCATTATCGCCTTCTGTTATCAGTGCGGCGTTACAACAATGGGTTACAACAGGCAACAATGACCGGTAACATGCGAAACCACGCGAAAACATGCGAAAACGTACAAAAACGTGCGTTCTCACACAGGAACGCTGTCGAACGGGATAAACAGTATCCTATGTCCGTCTCCTGGCTCTAAGCTTCCTGCTCACCAATTTTCAGCCAAATCGGTAGAGCCGTTCTTGAGTTATAAATAGTGTAACTAACACGACTTTCTTTTATATATATACTAGCTGACCCGACGAACTCTGTTCCGCCTTAACAGTTGGTCCCATCTTTTTTTCGCGTCGCACTCACTGTGAGAAACTGTACTATCCTTGTTGCACTCGTGATAATAAAGGTATTGCACATTTATGTTTTTCTCTCAAACAAAGAAGAATTTCAAAAAAACGCTCTGATATTAAATAGATAATAAAAAAATCTATTACGTAGCAGAGCGTTTTTTTTTTGGAATTGATTTTTGTTTAAGAGAGAAATACAAAGCTGTATTAATAGGGATCGGCTGTTAAAGGCAATAAATAAGCAGATTTTGGAATTTATTAAGTTAAATTGTTTATTAGAAAATGCAAATAAAAAAATTAAGTAGATTAATCATTCATTACTGTTCCTGTATTTTGGTGCATAGGTGAAATATATATGGGTATAACGTAAGTATATAATAGGTGTAGTATATATAGATATAACGGCGAACGAAAAGCGGCTATCATTATCGCCTTCTGTTATCAGTGAGGCGTTACAACAATGGGTTACAACAGGCAACAATGACCGCTAACATGCGAAATCACGCGAAAACGTGCGTTCTCACACAGGAACGCTGTCAAACGGGATAAACAGTATCCTATGTCCGTCTCCTGGCCCTAAGCTTCCTGCTCACCAACTTTCAGCCAAATCGGTACAGCCGTTCTTGAGTTATAAATAGTGTAACTAACACGACTTTCTTTTATATATATATAGATATATAGATATAGATAAAAAAGAAATGTCCAACTTCAGAGTTAAAGGTGTTAGAGAGGTTGCAAAAATAGAACGTTGTAATCGTGAAACTCAAAATTACGGGAGAGCGAACTTAAAAAACATTAACCCAAAATAATTTAAAGGTCTTATATTTTAAAAAATTGCATTATAAAAATCTGTAGCTCTAATATAGAAGCTGGACAAATTCAAAAACATTACTTTAGTCATTTTTGAACTTTCAGAATTTGTGAAATAAATGAAATACCAAATTATTAAGTGAAACTTGCTTTTTTTGAGGAAACAATTTTTTTTTAAATTGAAGCTCTTGTGGGGTACGTCTTGTTTACGTACTTTTTAATTGATTCTATTTAACTCAAAATTACGCGAAAAAATATATTTTGACGCAAATATACCTTCTATTTTTAAATAATTAATTTTGAAGAATGTCGTTCTAAAATCTTCAATAATGTGGTTGTGAGAGCGATCCAAAAAATATTTCACTTTTCAAATTTTTTAATATTCAGGGATGTTAAAGAAAATCCGACAAACGCCATTTTCATTAGTGTAGATTCATGTATTCGAAAACATTGGAACGAGGTTTGAGAAAATTTAGAAAATGACATTCGATTTTTGAAAGTTTCCTCGCAAAAAAATTAACTGCCCGTTTCCAATTCATGGTTTCACGATATCACTCCATCGATCGATAGGGGAGTATCAAATTTGGCGGAAATCCTGTTTAGAACGGGGTGGCGGCTCGCGGGTGCATGTGGACCCTCCTGTCATTTATGTGGCCCGCCAAAGGGTGTGGATTTTAATGAATTGTTGTTTTTTTTTTTACTTTAGAACAATGCCGTTTAGTATAGAAATTAATTTTATTTTATGACTTAAGGAAATGACACTTTTTTATGTCTTTTCGACATTTTTCGTCGATTTCATCTATTAAGTCATATTTTACATTTTTCGTCATTTTTAATGAATTTTTCGCTGATTTCATCGATTTTCATAGCAGTTTAATGGTACTTGCTTAAAATAATTTTTACGAGATAAAAAGAATGTTCTCCACAGAATTCCGGAGTTGCCTATTCGATTTCTCCGCTCAGAAATCGTAATGTCATCCGCTGTATTCGTAATCTAAGTTTCCTGTGACGTCTGTCAATGTCATTGTCAGTCCGACAGATTTAGGGATAACTTAAGACAGATATTTCCTGTTAAAGAGCAGTGCAAACCAAAGGTTTGCAAGCTGAGTTCACTTGAACGAACGGTTACATCAGTAACATATCCAATAGTTTGAGTTATTCATCCGAACTGGTTTTAATCATATCTTAATGACATTTCTCTTTGTTTTTAAGATATTTTCAATACATTTTAAGCGCATTTCATTGACCATTTTTGGCGATATTTGAGGTCAACAAACTCCGCCCCCCCAGTTATTAGTGAAAAGTGAAAGTCCCGTGCAACTATGTCAGACGAGAACATTGCGCCCCTAGCACCCAAGCCGCGCTCTGGCCAACCCTTCTTTAGTGTAAAAAGAGAAAGTTTGATTAAGGAAATTTTTAGTAAATTCAGAAATTAAAAATCATCCCAATTTGATTCACTGCGTTATGCACGGTACGGCTTGATATCACGCTTGGTTCCGTTCCCCTTCCCTTTTTTTCAAGAAACCAGGCAAAGTGCCGCGATGAACATTATGGGGAAGTTACGTGATGATCGCCAGAGTAAGAAACATACAATATTAAAGGTTTAAGTTGTGGCTCTCGAGGCCCTGCAAGTTGAACACCCCTGGTTTAGGCGCTAGCGTTGTTCCCAGACGGACGGAGGGTCGGAAAGCACGTTTTTGATGTCGAGAACCCACAAAACAGATTCTAACTACACACTGCATTAGAGAAAGTAATTTACTATACACAGAAGAAATAAAAAAGGTCCCGTTTGTGGTATCAACTCTCACAACTAGCTTTCCTGTCGAAAAAGCAGCATTTTCGCCAGAGTAAATCCAAAGGAACTTGGTTCGAAAAGTGATTCAAGTTTTGTAAGCTATAAGTTTTAGAACTTCTTGTTAGCTGTGCTTCCACTCACACATTAGTATCATTTTGTACCCAAAAGAGTAATTTAAAGACGAAAATATAATCATTATTTTTTTTCTAATACTTCACACCTTTATAAAATATACTTCGTTAATTGCAAGACATATATATTTCATTCTGATATTTTTTGGTTCCACACGCACTTTACTCTATTAAAGATAACACACAATTAAAGACACAGAGAATAACAATAAAAGGTATTCAATAACGATTTCTTCATAACAAGATATCATAGAAAGTAGTTATTTTATATATTCCTGTAGTTATCTTATTCATATATTCTCGAAAAACTATAAAGTTCAAATAATTGAAAATAAACCATAATTGAATACCACAAAGGATTTCAAATATTTTCACATTGAAATTTTATTTTGTTTAAATGTTACTTCGAAAAATAAAATGGAAAATGATCCAAAAATAATAGGAAAGTTCTATTAGTTGGAAACAAATCACAACTGAAGTTACAAATAAGGAGAAAAACCAGAAATGATTTCAGAAGAACCACTTTGTGGTCACACACACCCATGTGCGTTGAGACCCTAAATGTTCAGATATTCATAAAAGTTTTTGAAATTTTATATTGTGTAAATGTAACTTTGAAACACATGATTCACGTAACATTATCCAAAAAAATTGGAAAGTTCTATTAATTGGAAACAAACCACGATTGAAATAACAAATCAAAGGAAGAACCAGAAAGTATTTCAGGAGAACCACTTTCTGTTCAGACAACCCTATTTGTGTTCACTTTTTCCTGTATTCTCAGAAATACATAAATGCTTTGAAATCAAACATTGTACAAATGTTGTTTTGAAATATAAAATGTAATAAGTTATTACAAAATTAGAAGGTTCTAATACTTGGAAACTAATCACAATTGAAATAACAAATTAGAGGAAGATTTAGATAGGATATCAGGGATAGGGCAACTTTCTATTCAGACATCCTATCTATTAACGCTTTTGAAATAACATCTTCGTTAATTATCATGAAATACAAAACGTAAGATGTTCTTACAAAACTAGGAAATTTTAATAGTTAGAAATAAATCATAATTGAAAAGAAAAAATCAGAGCAGTTTCTGAAACGATTTCAGGGGAAAGATCACTATCTGTTCTGTCACCCTACTTGTAAATGTTTTTGAAGTAATATTTTTTATTATTAATTGGAAATATAAAATGTAATTCAAATGAAAATTATTCTCCTTTGGATTTGATCTAAAAAATGTGGTAATTGTTTGAAAACAAAATTACAGAAAATGTTGGTTTTTAGGGACGACTGGCTGGGCCTAGCACTTATAAATATCATATATTTTTATTCTTAAAAACAATATTATAGTATTTGCATCCAAAATTATCATCCGTTTAGGAGTTTTGATATGATTAGAAAGCAGGTATTCAAATAATAAGTCACTTTTCAATTCACAATTACACAGAATTCATATAAAGATTAAGAATGTGTGAAAGAAGTTGACAAATGACTTCCTTTTAATATTTCATTTTGTTGGGCATACAAAACATAAAATCCAATGTACATAGGCTCGAACCATGAATCATTAATAGAACAATGAATTATTGACCAACTGTTAAAATTCTATCAATAGTTTGCAGATTGGCTTCTTAGTTTGGTAAAGCCCTAAAGCATGCACACACCACTGTAAATCTATACCGCAGGAACAATGTTTAACACTATAACCCTAATGATTTGAAATTTGCGCTCTTTCTATGCGTCTCCTATATTTCCCACAGTGCAACGCTAACGGATAGAATAGTATCGAGTAGCTGTATTAAATGGATTCAAATGAAAATAGTTATTTACTACGAATAACAATAAATAAGTAGTCAATTAGATGAAATTACTGTCATTGCAACAAGATTGATATCGTAAATAATCCATCGTTATTTGGAAGCTCTATGTTTTCTTACGGGAGTATCGCGATGGCAGCGCTCCTGTTCTCAGCGGCAGATGCTAGCAACATTTTCTCACTTTATTTCAGCGCAGTGGAACGCACGGGCATGAGGCCATCTTACCATGAAGTACTTTTTCACAACTGACGGTTGAAAACTGGGGTTTCGTTTTGGTTGTGTGGAGTAATTCCTATTGCACCTGAGAGAGCTTCAAAAGTGTTTGTAGGAGAAAAACTGTAAGTAATGCGTATTATATTATTTGCAAATATGAGTGTAAATAAAAACTCGAAGCAAAATTAACTGCAACCGTTCAAGCGCCCATGTATGCTGCTGTTCAGCAGAGCTGTAGCATAGGACTGAGTCTATAACATATTTTACGTATTTCGTTTTCTTTAATATTAAAAAACACAATATATTGATGGAAGTAATACTGCACGCACAAGCATTTGATTTCAGTAATGTGCTTACGAGAACACGTGTCGTTTATACGAATGCTGATTGCTAGACGTTCGTTAAATTGTTCCGAATGAAATGTTCGATTCTATAGCTTAGTTAGGGCATCTGGATAACGAAAGGCCGATGGAATCAAATATTTGTACTGGGTGACAATCCATTTTCAAGATTAAAATGCGGCGCATTAATTACAACAGCTACACCATCTTGGTACAACATTTCTCGAGGTAAACCTCGTCTGATTTAATTGTTACACGGTCATTTTATGTTCTTAACCCTTCATGAAAATTGAATCGGAATAAAATAATGTTCGGCATGAATGAGCTTTAAAATTGCATGCAATAATTATTTCTTACGTGGGGGCAACAATCAAAAGGAGTTTGAGTCAAATTATTAGTAAAGCAAATTAAGATATTTATGTCACGAGTCCTCTAAACGAGTCTTTAAGGACGCAGCCGGAAGGTGAACTGCGAGGCGGAGCGATAGCGAAGCCGAGTAGTTAACCTTCCGGCTAAGTCCTTAAAGACTAATAGAGGACGAGTTACATACAATGATTTTTGTTATTTTAGTTTATCGCTTATTAAAAATAAACGTTTATCACTTTCGCGAGTTCAGAATTGTCATTACTCTTGATTTTCTGTAGCAAGGGTTGGTGGTACTGGATGCTTTG